>PJEM01005653.1:0-56386 GCA_004023845.1 Helogale parvula | reverse complement strand
GACAAGCAGGGAGCAACGATCATCATCTTTCTGGTTCTTTTCCTATTTGGAATTTAAACCAGAGTTTAAGGTTAAATTCTGCTTTGGCCCCTGATCTTGAGCAAATTAAACCTTATAAACCTCTATTAACACACTCCTTAAGTGGGAAAAAGAATAGTAACCTCCTAAGTTTGCTGCAAGGATCACATAACAGGTGCGAAGCCTTTACAGCTGTGCCTGGTGCACAATAAAGGGTCGACGCACACTAGACATTAGCCATTACTGGTTAGTCTCATGACCGAGCATGTGTTCTGTCAGCTAGACCGTACAGAACACCATCTAAGTAAGTGGAGCTTCCAGGCTTCGATTCAAAACCGCCCTTCGATACTGAACTACTCATACCCAACCTCAGTGTGAATCAAAAACTGAATCTCAGATGGTCCATTCCAATGGGAGGAAAAGTCACTCAAGAGAGATAGGACACAGGGTTCAAGCCAGTGCCAAGAGCGATGTTTCTCAGCTGCTTCCAAGCCGTCTTCCCCAGCCTTTAATGAGAGTCCAAAGCACCTTCTAACTTCGCACTGTAGTTTTGTCCATCCCCGCAGACATGCACCAACGCTCTTCAGTAGAGAAGTGACTCACCCTCCCTTAGACACCAGAATTTCTCCCTTTTTGTCTATTTCGTTCATTAATCTGGCAAAATGAATCATCAGAGCCCCATCGATGCAGTCTTCATCAGGAAGGGAGAATGGGAGAGAACCCTCTCCTTCACAGGGCCACTTCCTCCATACTTTCTCTTACCTTCTCTTTCTCCGTATTTTCCTGGTACCAAAGAAATGGCTACCTCATCCCCTCCAGGCTCTATGAATGCCCCTCTGTTGTGGCCTCCAGAAGCGGCTGAAACAGGTCAGGACATTACTCACGTTAGCCCCAATGCCACAGTCATTCAGCCCCACTTCTCTTTCTCATCCTGGACCCTGTTCGGCTCTGCTATCCAACCAAGCAGGGTGAACAATGAGCACCAGATGAAAATATGGGCCGAATAATATACCAGCCTTATAAAATTCATGAAATTTACTGGGCCACCTTATAAAAGTTAACAATACAAACTTTCTCCCATTATCAATTCAATCTGTTGCTCCCACAGAGAAATTTCAGTCCAACATGCTGCCCTACCCTATTTCCTTTTACTGACTCAGTTCCAGACAGAGGAGGTGGTATTTGGGCCTTTGCATGGAATCTGGGATTCTTCGTCAGCAGCTGCACCCTGGGCTGTCTGCCAATACAATCGGAGTGGAGCCTTAGCACCTCCAAAGTTTGATTATTTCAACCCTGAGACTCTCATTTCCCTCTTTTTTAAAAATACCTAGGGTCAACAGAACACATGAGAATATCACAGCACCAGCCTTAATCCCACAGAATTCAGAAGCACAAACAAATTCCCAGTAATAATCTAAACATCAGTTTCCATCTGGGGGCAGTTCCCAAGCAGAAGACAGCATTTCCCAGAGCCCAATGCATTATAAGGCAGATGCTTGTTGCTACCGCCAGCTAGAGACCGTTGTAAAGATTTGGTGCTATCCAGTCTGCAAGGGAACAAAAGAAGAAAAAGACCTCTTCCTTTGGATTTCAGGAGGCTGGTGAATTTGCACCAAATCACAGAATTCAGGTCTTGGGAAGTCAAGTTCACAGGGTGAGAGAAATTCTGTATCAAGACACGAATTGTGCCACCGCGTGCTCGTTGCAGTGTTTTGCCTGCATAACGGAGCTTGTATACACAAATGGCAAAATAAAAAGATGAAGGATGTTCTATGCACCCGTTGCACTCTGCTGTTGCCAAGAGTAATCAGCAGTGAAAAGATAAAGCCATCAGTATTTGAATTTAAATGTTAAAATAATAATAAATCTTATGGTCTCTCTAAGGTTAGTTTATAATAAAAATAACTTCTTGATCCTGGAAAACTTATCTGGTTTCTTTCTTCCTTTCATTCCCCACTTAATGACTGAAGTTACTATTTCCACGGTGGTCTCCAAACCACACTCGGTTTCTCTAGATTGGCATGTCACCTCCAACAATTTCACCAGCTGCTTTTTCCTCTCAAGGGAATATGATTAAAATATCAGTCCAGTTTCTGGACTAATCTAGCAAGAAAGTTCTATAAGTCAATGTCCACACAGCGTTTTAGTTGCTCTGAACTATGCAACGTGTCCTCTCTTTTGTTATGTGGCCACAAGAAAGTTCGGTTCTTGCAAAGCGCATACCGAATGTTTACCTCTCTGCCCCTCTCCTGCGTCCTGATTTCTCAAACCTGAAAATGGGAAATCGCAAAGCCCAAATCCAAAACGGAGGTTTCCAAATGAGAAAAGATGAGCTGGAGGAAAACGTAGGGGCTCTAAGTCATGCTCCCTTGGCTGCCCTGCTGTCTGGCAGTGACGGCCCTGGCAGAAGTGCCTGTAGACAGAGG
Organism: Helogale parvula; assembly: GCA_004023845.1. NCBI lineage: Eukaryota > Metazoa > Chordata > Mammalia > Carnivora > Herpestidae > Helogale > Helogale parvula. The sequence goes on along the minus strand of PJEM01005653.1, from coordinate 53,942 downwards.
TCTGCTCGGTTCAGGAAGCCCAGACAGCATTCTCATGGGTGGTGCTAATTCGCCCGTTTGTCCTGCTCACTGGAAACCATCCAGAACCGCAAAGCCATCCCTCGGTAAGGCTTTATTGAAACCGCCTCTGGGCCCAGCATTGGGCTAAATCCTTTCTCTGGAGGAGCTTACAATCTAATTACTATAATTAGAGATCAATTGAGATTAAACGATGTGACACTAAGTCGGAGTTTGAAGAAAACGATCATTGTGGGCTGGAGCAGTTGGAAAAGATTTCATGGAGAATGCAGGACTTTGAAGGGAAGAGTCAAATAATGCTTGAGGCTTACGAAGTTGATAAAGTGTGTTTAGGATGAAAGAACGCAGTGTGGTGTCTGGGCTTACCTGACGAGAAGATCCTCAAAGCGGTGAGCTGTGTTCCCTTTGGCTTCTTGCCAGCACAGCTTCACACTAAGATGATGGGATTTCTTTCAGGTCAAGAAAAAATTTAATCTTTCCTGAAATTGTGAATCAGAATGGTGACACTGCCCATATAAAAACTCAGCTGACATTCTTAACTTATTTAGCCCTCCGATATAGAAATGTCATTGAGAGAAATGACTTTCTATCAATGCCAGTGAGGGCTAGATTAAAAGCTAAAAAAAAGAAAGAAAAAAGGGAAAAAAAAAAGCTGAAAGCACTTTCATGTGGGGTCAGGATGGCCGGTGGAGTGATAGGACTTTTCCAAAGGGCATTCAGAGCTGAGAAAGAGCATCGTCAACCCCTCCTGGGATTAGGATTATGACAAGCAGTAGAATTCCGTTCCATTAAATCGAAAGAAGGCGTTCTGCAGGTTCCAGTCCAAGAAGTCAATAAAAATCGCAATACTTTGTCTTATCATTTCCCCTTAATTATTAACTTGGCATTCATCTGCATAGTTTAGTTGAACTACATGCATTACATGACAAAAGTGTCCCTGGAGGAAGGACCAGGTTTATCCGACTCCCCCCCCCCCATGAACGACAGGACAGGGGGACAAGGGTGCAAGCATCTTTCAACATGGCAAACCTGATCTTTCCTAGTAAAAATTGTCAAGGCCCATTTTCTCCCTCATGTTTAACTAATTGCTGACGGGAGCAACTGGTATAGCAGGTTAATTCTGAAATCTTAACTGTAATTATTATGCAAGACTGAAATGTACTTTTATTTCAGTTTGTCCTTTTTGGCAAGATTTTTCTTTAAATGGAAGAAGAACAACTTTATATCATTCCAAGTATCATTTGTGGATCAGGTTTTCCATAAAGGGGAGAGAGGTCTTGCTTAACTGATCTTATTTATTTGTTTATTTAGAGGGCACATGCGCATGAGCAGGAAAGGGGCAGAGAGAGGGGGAGAACCTGAAGCAGGCTTCACACTGTCAGCACAGAGCCTGACACAGGGCTTGATCTCATGATCTGTGAGATCGTGACCTGAGCTGAAACCAAGAGTCCAACGCTTAACCGACCCAGCCACCCAGGTGCCCCTAAATCGATGTTTCTGAATTGTTTGTCTATACTTCAGCCTAGGAACTGACAGCCAAGTGGGCTGTGGTAGGAACAAGAGCAGGTGCTGGAAAATCAGTCAGAGGAAGTGCAGAACCTAGTCCACCGTGCTCCATTTAGGGATGCTAACCTAAGCCTGCAATCTACCACTCACTTGCCCAGTTCTCAATTGTTTATGATACATCAGAAGTTCCCAGTTAAGCTCATAGGCCATAGTCTCGAAGAAGCTGCTTCTCAGCCGCCGCCCTCTGAGAACTGTGTTGTTATGCTGACCACAGGCCGAGGACACTTCCAGGGCAGCCACTCCAGTGCTTTGCGGCAAACATACATGATGAATGGTGTGCATGTGCGGACACACACCCATGGGCGTTCCCAGGATCATGCACAATTCCCTGAGTGCTGGCTTTAACCACACCCCTTGTCCAAATCAAGAAAGCATGGCAGAATATTCGATGAAAGAGAGAGTAACAGGGAAAGATTTGAAGCTGCACTAAGGTATGCGTCGAACATAAATAAATAATCCATAGACGTCAGCAATTTTTTAAGAAAAAAATGAATTAAAACATTTTCACAGAGTTGCAACATTCCGCTGACAAGTGCTGCCTTTGACACTTAGCTGCCTAGGACACCCAGCATCAGTGTCACACAAGTCAACTGCAACTGGTCAGTCCTGATGGCTACCCTGACTAGTGGCCACCAAGTAGGGCAGGTGCCATTATGCAGTCCTTTCTCAATAGAGAAGCGACCAACACCTAGGACTGTATGGTATGATGATTAAGAGCACACACTCCAGGGACAGCCTGTCTGAATTCAAATCCTGACTTCAGATTTTCTGCTCTTCACTGAAATTATTCACAAGTATTTCAATTCTCTTCCTCCTGAGGTAGCTGGTAGATTATATCTCCTGCCACCTTGACATTAGGCATGGCTTTGTGACTTATATGAGCAGAAATGATGTGTCACTTCTGGGCAAAAGCCAGTAATACTCTTTACTCAAGAGTGGTCCCTGGTCCCGCAGTATAGGGACCTCCTGGGGACTAGAAACGCCATCCCAGACCTCCTGAATAATAATGTACATTTAATGAGTTCCTTGGGTCATTCATATGCACACTCAAGTTGGCTAAGCCCTGACGGAAGACACAGAGCATTATTCCCCATCTTCTCTTCTCCCCACCACAGTGATTGAGGACATTCAATGATGTTCCAGACGGCGCAGTATAACCTAGACCCCTGGCCTGACCCGAGACAGATAAGAGAAGCATAAAAGAACTAAAACTTTTTTGAGGGACATTATGTTGGCATAACCTAGCCCATTCTAACTGACACCATCACTTAGTACTCTGTGACCCTGGGCAAGTTATATAATCTCCCTATGCCTCAGTTTCCTTGATGTAAAGCAGAGATGATTAACAGTACTGACGAATAGGGTTGTTACAAGGATTAATAAGGGAACATGTGAATAGAGCCTGACAAGTTCTAAGTGAATATTAGCTTCGGTTATTGACATACTCCATCCCTACAGCTCAAATCTGGCCTAGGGATGTAATTCCAGTCTCCCTACCTCAGCGAATATAGGATCAGGACCTTTGTTGCTGGCAGTGCCCCGCCCCAAAACACACATACTCCAGGAAAGGTATGAAATCACACATCAAAACGAAAAGAAAAATTACCCCCTTCTCAGAGATAAGTAGATCTTACTCATGACAACTCAGCCCAAGCATCCCTTCCCTGCGTCTTCACATGACTGTCATCTTTTTTTCTAATACTGCGTACGCCACCCCTCACCCTCCCACCTACCTTCCAAACCCCACCAGCCTCTCCGGGCACAGTCTCTCCTCCTCCTCCGGGTCTCTTTCAAATCCTGCTTTCCCATGCAATGTTGACTTTATACATAGTATTTGTTCATTACGTGAAAGGTTTTGTCCTGAACTCAATGCAGAGTAAAAAACCAAAATTCCTAATAAATGTTTATTTTTTTGTCTTTTCTTTAAATTCGGTGTACGGAATTCTAGTACCAAAGGGGTACCAAACCAGTTACAGAGAAAACTGAGGAAGACACAGTGAAGGGGATGGTATGAAGATAGTTTCTGTTTAGAGTCTTGTTTTTTTAAAAAGGGTCCGGGGCGCCTGGGTGGCTTAGTTGATTTAGCTTCTGATTCTTGGTTTCAGCTTAGGTCATGATCTCACGGTTGGTGAGATCACGTCCCACATTGGGGTCTGTGCTGACAGCGTGTAATCTGCTTGAAAGTCTCTCTCTCTCTGCCCTCCGGTCTGCTTGAGCTCTCTTTCTCTCAAAAATAAATACTTAAAAGGGTCCAATAGATTTCTGTCATTAGAGTAACTTCTTACAGATGATAACTACTTGGTAATATTTTTAATATGACAATCATAAATAAAATATTTATTATTACCCCACAAAACTGATAAATTGTCTTTTCTCCTTACCATTCTCTTAAAGTATATGTAAGGAAACAAAATATTCTAAGTCAGAGGCACCTGGATGGCTCAGTCAGTTAAGAGTTGGACTTTGGCTCAATTCATGATCTCATGGTTCATGAGTTCCAGCCCCATGTTGGACTCCACACTGATAGTGTGGAGCCTGGGATTTTCTCTCTTCTTCTCTGCTCCTGCTCCACTTGCGCTCTAACTAAAAGTAAATAAACTAAACACACAGACACACACACAAAATATTCTAAGTCAGAATAAATATTTTAAGGTTTTGGATTTCTCTTTCTTATTTATAAACTGACTTTTTCAAAAAATCATGGTACTAATTTTCTTACATTAAACACAAAAATAAACTCAAAATGGATGAAAGACCTAAATGTAAGACAAGAAGCCATCAAAATCCTCGAGGAGAAAGCAGGCAAAAATCCCTTTGACTTTGGCTGCAGCAAGTTCTTACTCAACCAAAGGCAAGGGAAACAGAAACAGAAATGAACTACTGAGACCTCATCAAAGGGTTAGTATCCAACATCTATAAAGAATTTATCAAACTAAACACCCAAGAAACAAATAATCCAGTAAAGAAATCAGCAAAAGACATGAATAGATACTTTTCCAAGGAAGATATCAGATGGCTAACTGACACATGAAAAAACGCTCAACGTCACTCATCATCAGGGAAATACAAATCAAAACTACAATGAGATACCACCTCACACCTGTCAGAATGGCTAACATCAACAACTCAGGCAACAACAGAATTTGGCAAGGATGTGGAGATAGAAGATCTCTTTTGCAGTGCTGGTGGAAATGCAAACCGGTGCAGTCGCTCTGGAAAACAGTATGGCGATTCCTCAAAAAATTAAAAATAGAACTACCCTAAGACCCAGCAATTACAGTACTAGGTATTTATCCAAGGGATAAAGGTATGCTGTTTCAAAGGGGCACATGCACCCCAATGTTTATAGCACCCCTATCGACAATAGCCAAAGTATGGAAAGAGCCCAAATGTCCATTGATGGATGAATGGATAAAGAAGATGTAAAATACAATGGAGTATTACTCAGCAATCAAAAAGAAAGAAATCTTGCCATTTGCAACACTGTGGATGGAACTAGAAAGTATTATGCTAAGCAAAATTAATCAGTCAGAAAAGACAATTCTCATATGACTTCACTCATATGAGGGCTTTAAGATACAAAACATAAGAGACTCAAATATGGAGAACAAACAGCGTTACTGAAGGGGTTGTGGGAGGGGGATGGGCTAAATGGGTCAGGGGCATTAAGGAATCTACTCCTGAAATCATTGTTGCACCATATGCTAACTAACTGGGATGTAAACTAAAAAATAAATAAGTTATGTTTAAAAATCATGGTACTAAAGCAATTAACCACCACTGCACAATGAGCCACATCATTCAGTTCCAAAGTCAGAGGACTTCAACAAGAACCTTAGAGACTGAATGTCAACATTTTATATTTTCTAGACCAGGACATAGCAAACATTTTCCTAAAGAGCCAGACATATTTAAATGTTTTAGGCTTTGGGTGCCATAGGTGTCTGTCACCACCTCTCAACTCTGGCATTGTAGCACAAAGGCAGCTCCAAACAACACGAAAACAAATGGGCATGGCTATATCCCAACAAAACTTACTCTGTGAACACTAAAATCTGAATTTCATACAATGTTCACAGGTCACTACACTCTTCTTTTGGTTTTTCCCCCACCAATTTCAAAACACAAAACCATTTTTAACTTTTTAGTGGTAACAAAAGAGGCAGCAGGCTGGGTTTGGCCCACAGGCCATATTTGGCTGATTCTCGTTCTAGACTCGTAAGTTCATGCTTCTTCAACCACACAACAAATCTCCCTAATAATCATCAACACATGGTGTTTAGCTCAATACTCACTTAAAAATAAGGTGTGAAACAATCCCAAGAGCCTGTTTTTATTAGCTCAACTTGAAGAAACATAAGATCCTAAAGATGTCAACCTTTCACCAGAACTTAATGCCAGTCTTACCCGTAAAAATAACGTCACCCATCACCCCTTTCTTCACTACACACAATTAACAATTTACAGAATAAGAAAATAGTTGGCAGTTGCCTTCATAGATGAAGTCAGTGTGGTCTCATTCCTTTGCCAAAAGGCAGAGAAACCAGTTCTTGATGCCTCTTCTCCCTAAGGCTATTCAAGGCCAGTTGATGCAATGTGGATTTTTAACCAGGAACTTTACTACTTTAAAATTTTTAAATGATTTTTTTAAAAGCCTTGGTTTTTGCTATTTTTACTGACACCCATTTTAAAAGCAGCAGTGCTTAAAACATTTTAAGTCTAGATGTCTCTATGGAAACCCAAGAGAATTCTGCTTTTATGGCCAGTGACAACCCACCTAGATTGCACCCTATTGGTCACTGTGGGTCATCCTGGATACCAGAAACATCTCAGACCTATTTTTCCAAATCAGATCCCTTATCAGATGTAATTAAATTGATGTAAGTATTAGTTTTGCTGACATCAGGAGAGAAAGAACTTATTTGAAGCTTCTTTTTAATTTTTAGTAAGACATCCTCTTCTAAAGTCTTGGGGTGCCTGGCTGGCTCAGTTAGTAGAGCATGTGACTCTTGATGTTGGAATCATGAGTTCAAGCCCCACGTTGGGTATAGAGATTACATTAAATAAATAAGTAAATAAATAATTAAAAACTTTAAAAATAATAAAATGTTCTTATCACAAAAAGAATTCTGTGAATTTCAGCAGACTTAATAAAAAAGAAAGGTTGCAACCAAATAACCTAAGAGTTGCTTTAAAATTTAGATCACTGATTTCATCTCCTCCTTTCCACTAATGTCAAATACATTTTCTTTTAAAAATTTAAGTTTCTCTCCTCAGACTGCTTATTCATTGCAAGGGAGGAAAAGAAAAATAATTATAGAGTGCAGAAATCATGTGATCAAAATTAACCAGGTGACTAAAATTAACCTCACCAGTGAGGACTTCATGGCCTTTGGGTGCCTTCAGATGTGATATTCTGAGAATATTACATCACCTAAAACATATAACCTGAATCTAATTATGAGAAAACACCATTGTTAAAAAAAGAGAAGAGTTGACAGGGGCGGGGCAAATGATTCAAAAAATATCAGCATCATAAAAGGCCAAGAGAAGCCACGGGAGTGTTCTAGACTCAAATCAGCTGAAGATACATGACAATTAAATAAGATATCTGGCCCTAGAATCTTCCAAGATGGCAGGGTAGGCGGGGAGAATTCTCTAAAGGACACTATGGGGTCAACTGACAATATTAGAATACAAACAGTATATTAGATAGATGTATTATATTAATGTTAAAAAACAGAACTACTCTATGACTCAGCAATTGCACTACTAGGTATTTATTCAAGGGATACAGGCGTGCTGTTCTGAAGGGGCACATGCATCCCAATGTTTAGGCTATCGACAATAGCCAAACTATAAAAGGAGCCCAAATGTCCATCAACGGATGAATGAATAAAGAAGATGTAGCATACACACACACACACACACACACACACACACACACACACACACAGTGGAGTATTACTTGGCAATCAAAAAGAATGAAATCTTGCCCTTTCAACAATATGGATGGAACTAGGAGGTATTATGCTAAGCGAAATTAGTCAGAGAAAGACAAATATCATATGACTTCACTCATATGTGGAATTTAAGATACAAAACAGATGAACATAAGGGAAGGGAAGCAAAAATAATATAAAAACAGGGAGGGGAACAAAACACAAAAGCCTCTTAAGTATAGAGAACAAACTGAGGGTGGCTGGATGGGCTAACTGGGTAAGGGACATTAAGGAAGACACTTGTCAGGATGAGTACTGGGTGTTAGACATAAGGGATGAATCACTGGAATCTACTCCTGAATCATTATTGCACTATACGCTAACTAACTTGGGTGTAAATTTTTAAAAAAAGTATTGTATTAATGTTAAATACACTGAAGCCAATAACTATACTATGATTATATAAGGGAATATTCTATGCTTAGGAAATACAGAAACATTTCCGGGCAAAGGGTCATGATGGGTGATGTGACTTTCTATCAAATGGTTCAGAAGAAAAATTATATACATTCATACACACATATAGACAGCTAGATTGGGAACGAGCGAGAATAAACACAGCCAATGATAAAGCTAAAGGTAAAAGTTGTTAACAAATTATTAGTTGGTAAGTTTGAGATAATTTGCAAATAGAAAATTTCAAGAAAAATGAATGGTTCTTGCCTACGCCTAAATTGGCGTTCTTGGCTATCTGTTTTCCCTCCATAATGTTCCAGATTCAACACAGGAAGAGATGCTTGTGCCAAGAAACAAGAAAGTGCCAAGATGTTTTAACATAATTTTTTTTTATCAGTGATTGAAGTTTGCCAAAGCATTACACACCGTCCGTCCTCAGCCGAGTCCATTGCGAAGACCAGCAAACACTGGATACTCTAGCAACTGAGATGCAATCATTTCCTGCTAATTCCTCCAAACAGGGCCTTGATTCTAAAACCTTCTCATATCCTACAACTTCCAGAATCATCCCATACACAAACCAAGTCTCTCAGCTAGTCTTTGAGACAGGCACTGTTGATGTCAATCAGTTGGATTCAATCTTTTGAACTGGATCGTCCTAATATTTTAAGCCATGTCTAAGTAGCTGGGGAATATGGATTTTAAGAGGCAGCATCCCCTCATCATATGTCCACAACTCGCCAGCACTTCGACACTGCCATCAGAATCCCGCAGCCTCAATGTCTATTACCTGACAATGCTCCTCTATCAGCACTGGGGGTGACCTCCAACCTGCAATGTGCCATCTAAAACGACTGCTTCTAGAAAAGCGGTAGGGGGAACTATGCCTAAGACCAAAAATACAGGAAAGACTTCTTTTTTCTTTTTCTTTTTTTTAAAATAGTTTATTACCAAGTTGGTTTCCATATAATACCCAGTACTCTTCTCCACAAGTGCCCCTCTTCATGACCATCACCCCCTTTCCCCTTCCCTTCTCTCTAGTCAGCCCTCAGTTTGTTTTCAGTATTCAAGAGTCTCTTATGATTTGCCTCCCTCCCTCTTCCTAACTCTTTCCCCCCCTTTTCCCCTTCCCATGGTCCCCTGTTAGGTTTCTCCTGTTAGACCTGTGAGTGAAAACATACAGTATCTGTCCTTCTCTGCCTGACTTATTTCGCTTAGCATGATACCTTTGAGGTCCATCCACGTTGCTACAAATGTCCAGATTTCATTCTTTCTCATTGCCATGTAGTATCCATTGTATATATATATCCCACATCTTCTTTAAAGACTTTTCTATAAGTCCATCACTGGAGGTAGAATCAAAAAGGTCATAACCAAAATTAAAATATATAGTCATGCTTAGGAATTAGGAAATAACCATTCTCCAAACACAGCAGAAACAGAACATACATATTGGTGAGTCTTTCCTATCCTTCCTGGTTCCATTTTATTACTTTCTTGGAACCTTTAGTATTGACTATCTGTAAGTTAACATCCCCATATAGTAGGTTTTGCTTTGACTTTTTATGCTAGGTATTCCCCTTATTATTCATTTTTCTCCAAATTTCAATCAATAATCTTATTTAACAAATATATACCAAGAACTTACTTGATAGCCAGACTTACTGGTACTCACTGGTACCAGACGAAAGATTCCAGGTTTTTCGTCTACAAATAATCCCTGAGAAAACGACAATATGAAGACAGTAAGTGCAGTAAAGTCTGCTTGCAGGAAAGCACAAGGAGCCAGAAATGAATCATGACCAACTGCAGAAAGGAATAAACTAGTCAAAGCACTAAAATTTAATGAGAAGATAATTTTTAAAGTAGGTGAAATTGAAGAGAAGTTACATGTAACATTATTATAAATTTAAAAATCATGCATATTCTTCTCCATCAAATTTCTCAAACGCAGTTAAAAACACACACGTACAAAACCAAGCAATTATAAATCTTCTGAAGCATGTAACTGTGATTAGCTGCTACTCTCAGCAATATAAAAATACTTTCACCACAATTACATTCCAGCCTGTAATGTAATTCAAAACAAACAAGTCAGACATCGCTCAAATGGCAGAATCAACAAATACAGATGCTTTGCATCAAGGAAATGAATCCACCGAAGAAATGCAAAAGGGGCCTGCCGCAGGGCTTCTGGTGGAACGGCGAGGCCCCCTTCTGGGCAGACACGGCCACCCCAGTGAGCTTCCACCGAGCTCTTCTTCCGTGGACGCCAACCCTCAGTGCAGTCAGAAAATCAGTATCCGGGACTTCCGGCTGCGGAGACTCTTCCCGGGGTTGTGTGCCCAGTTTTCAATTTTAGATTTTAAATTCTAAATCTGGACTTTTATAAAAGGAAATAACAATTTGATTTCAGAGTAGGTAAAGCCTTTCCGTTTACTTGTGCAACCAGCAGTCCCAACACCAAATGACACGCCCGTCCCCTTTACCCCCTTCTCCCTTTCTTGTTGCCGTGATCCTTAACACCATCTAGTACACTGCATAATCAATCACGCATAGTATCTGTCTCTCTCCGCCAGAATATCAGCTCCAGGAGGGCAGGATTCATTGTTTTGTTCACTGATTGGATAACCAAATGGAGCCTGACATAGTATAGCTGCTCGGTAATAAAGGAATTGTCTCACTTCTGCTTCTATCTTTTAAGAAAATATTCATCTTCATCTTCAGAGAAGGCATAAGTAAGCTTCTATTATAGCAATATGCTATAATTTAAAAATGACACGTAAGTACTTGTTTTAAAAGTGTGCATTTTCTTGACCTGCTTTATAAAAGCAAAAAGAAATCTGTTCTGAGGCACACACAATCGTAATCTATACGTATATAATTAATATACAAATTCCAAGAAAGTCACAGGCTCCCAACACCCTGGGAGGACACAGTGGCTGCAAAGAATGAAGGATCCAATTCTGGAAAGCCAGGCCCAAAGCAGGTGCCCCACTGCGGCACAGTGTGGCACACTCCAGTCAGGACACACGCCAGGTAACTGGGTCTGGATACACATTCGCTAAAACTCAGCAGTCTCCTGGCCCGGGCACAGTGATTTTGGCAGGAAGAGTATGTACTGCTTAGTACGTTCTAAAACTTCCATCTTTACTTTCTCCCCTTCTTAAAATGTTCTTTAAGCTTATGGAAAAGCTAACCATTGTTTACAACTGTCAGACTTTTAAAAAGTGCTAATTTGTTCCCTTAACACAGCAAATAGTGGGGGATGCTTTTCCCAGGGGATGAGGACACATGGGAACATATGATTCAATGATGTCAACAACTTTCAGCCCAAGAATTTCGTCGAGGAACAGCAGCCTTCCCTCAGAACAAGTTCAAGGTTTCTGACATTCCTTTTTCCGAACTTTTGATTTTGGTGCTGTGAAAACAATAGCAAAGAAAAAAAGAAAATGAAAAGGAGGGTCCACATCAGACTCTCTTCACACTGCTTTGCCTTAAGTGAGGTTATGTTATGCAGAGCAGGGGAATACTGACCGTTTGGATTTTCCTGTTTGTAGAAGGTCTTCAACATTTCCACTGCCTCCTCGGCCCGATATCCGGGAATGCACTGTTGAAATGAGAAGACTGAGGATGATTATTGCCCAATGAAAACATGACCTGTGTCCCATAAAAACAGCAACGTATACATAATTATGTAAACTTCCTTCAGATAATCTTAATACACCTTGGGGATAGCAGTGATGTGGGCAAGAGAATAGGCACACAGACTCCAATGTCAATCTAGTCAACTATTACTTCTCAGCCAACTACTATTAAAGTTACTAGCTATGTGGGTAAGATAGGTAAACTCTCTGTGCCTCAGCTTCCTTATGTATAAAATGTATGTAATTATAGCACTTACCTCAGAGGGACTTCATGAAGATCAAATAGGATTACATAAAATAACGCCTGTTAAATACTGACACATTGTGTCTGTTAGGCATCTGCTATGTTTATCTACTGTTATTCGCTGGTGGCCCAGGAAGTGTTTGATGCTAAGCTAGAGTTGGTAGTCCCCAGCTAAAAATGATCAGCTAAGCATGATTTTTATAATTTTAAACAGTTGTAAAAAAAAAAAAAGAAGAAGAAGATGTGACACACACGTGAGTGACTCACAAAGGCTAAAATATTTACTATTAGGCTCTTTACTGTAGTGGATGTTTTTAAAAGGGTTTAGTTTGATCTATCTTTGGTATCTAACTACAGAGAAAAGATTGATTAAGTGAAAGAATAAGAAATTATGATAACGGTAAGCAGTGAAATTATATATAAAATGTTACATGAGAATTAAACTTCAACTTGCCTTAAAGATAGCAAATATTTAAAGAGGCTGATCATAGCATTTCAGGGAGAGAGTAGGAATGAGCTTGGGTTGTATGAGGAATCCAACTAATGGTGGGTAGGGGGGTGCTATACGTAAAGAAATTAAAGAGATAAAATAAGGTCAAAATATACAGGCTTCGAAGGTGAGTTACAGGAGTTTGAACTCGATACGCTGCATCCTTCTAAGATGCACGAAATGAAAAAATGAACAGAGACTCCAGGGAGGCACATCCGGAAGCAGCCACAGGAGGGAAGCAGCCAGTGAGCGCCAGTACCCGGGCCTGGCGCGTGTGGTCTGTTCCTCAGAATGAACCCCCTTTCTCTTGCGCCTTCAGTCAGCTCCTACCTGGACCTACGAAGCCTGAATAAACCTTCCCATCAAAAGAAAACCTTTACAAGTTCAATGCTTTTAGGTTGCACATATAAGAGAGATCATCAGGGGCACCTGGGTTAAGTGTCCAACTCTTGACATCGACTCAGGTCATGATCTCGCAGTTTGTGTATTCAAGCCCCTCATTGGACTCTGTGCCAACAACATGGAGCTGCTTGGGATTCCCTCCCTCCCTCTCTCTTTGCCCCTCCTGCTCACACACACACACACACACACACACACACACACTCTCTCTCTCTCTCTCTCTCTTTCTCTCAAAATAAATCAATAAACTTTAAACAAGGAGATTGTATAGTACTTGTCTATGTTTGATTTATTTCACTTGGCATAATGAATGCCCTCAAGGTCTGTCCATGTTGTCCTAAATGGCAAGATTTCCTTCCTTTTTATGGCTGAATAATATCCTATTGCTTATATGTAATAAAATATACATTTATATGGAACATTTCCGTTATAGAAGCAGAGAGCAGAACGGTAGTTGGCAGGGGTGGAGGGTTGGGGGTTGTGGGAAATGAACAGACAGTGCAAAGGACATGAACTTTTAGTTGTAAGGTAAGTTCTGAGGATCTAAGGAACAGCATGGTGATTATAGCTAACGATACTGTACTGTGTACTTAAAAGCTGTGAAGAGAATAGAGTTTAAATGTTCTCCCCGTAAAAACAAAATGGTAATTATGTGTGGTGAATGGTGTGTTAACTAACTTTATTTTGGTAAACCCTTCACAATCTATATATCTATCAAATCATCTCATTGTACACCTTAAACTTACACAATGTTATTTGTCAATTATTTCTCAGTAAAGCTGGGGGGAGAAAATCCCAATAACTTTCCTTTGACCCTGCTCCCTTGGGAAGCTACTGCCCTGCTGCTCCCTGAGAACATTCCAGACTCCTGGCTGGCACTTGTGCGGCTCTCATTTCCCCCTCAACTTCATCTATGCGGGCTTGTGCTCCCAGATCTCCCACGGGCCCCTGCTGAACAAAACACCGGTTTCCTTTCCATTGTCCTCAGCTGTCGGCAATGGTGGACTACTGACCATCCTCGCCTCTTTTTGGAGCTCTCTCTTCCCTTGGTGTCTCCGTTCTCACAACCTTCTCAGACCATTCCAACCATGGTGGGTCAGTCCCCCTCTCCTCCTGTTAGTCTGTGCTGCTCAGAGCTCCTGCCTCTCCTCTTACTCTCAGGAGCACCAAAGAAGCACAAAACACGCTCCCCTCCTGTGAAGTAAGAGCAATGGTCCTCCACCTTGGCTGCTCAGTGGAATCGCCTGGAAACTCTCTTAAGAAAATACTAATATCCTCCACCCTCTCACCTTCTTATACAGTTGGTCTGGGGCAGGGACTTCTCACAGGCACAATTAAAAGTCTCTATAATATGCAGTGTGGGATGAGACCCACTGAGTTACAAATGGAGAAGGAAACTGCATCGCTCTAAGGTACCAAGACAGTATTTTCAACTATTCATTATAGCAATAAATTGTGGCTTTAATAAAAAGCACGCATACTTATTAAAATAAACTTTTAAAAATGGAGTGGGCATGTATTGTAAATTAATCACTATCTTCTCTGAAAAGAATAGTTCTTTTAAGAGTTGGGTTGGGGGTTGGGGGAGTTCTGTAGGTCTCCTCTATGAGCTTAATTCAGCTTATAATATAGCATTAAAGGAATCTATGATTTTGCAATACAAAAACAGCATCCTACCTTCCACAACCCCCGCCCCCACTGGCCCCAACCTGAACCAACCAAATAAAGGAAGAAAACACAGATCCAGAAGTCTGGGGTGTCAATGTTTTCTTTAGAATCTAAAACACTTAAACAAACAAACATAATTTGGCATCAAACCTGGAGATACGGTTTCAAATGATGGTTAATTCATTTCACTAGAGCCAATTTGTCCAAGTACACACACTACAATCTTATTCTTTGGTTCAGTGAGATCAGCTCTGTGCAGAGACATGTAGGAAAGGGCTGTTTATGCACTTAGTGTCACTGATGTTTTGGAGAGAAATTTTCTACCCATATCTGATACCAAGGGCTCATCTTTGTTCTGCCTCAAAGCTTTGAGAAATTCTTTAGATCTTTCTCATAAATAAAATACAAGGTCAGCAATTCACTTGTTAAGAGTTATGTAAGTAAAATCTGAGCCACTAACAGAAGTGACTGGAAAAATCAAATCACTTTGCAGATTTCATGTTCACTAGAAGTGGGGCTCGAGCTCACCCCATGCGGGGCTTGAACTCATGAACTGAGCCAAGGTCAGATACTTAACAACTGAGCCACCCGATGCCCTGAAGATTTTTCTAACAGTCAAGCTGATAGCATTGTTTACTCTCCATCATTCTATTATAATTTCTTTTCCGATGTGATGTTAAAGTCATTTATTCTCAAACGTACGGAAGTTGTTAGGAAAGCTAACGTTCAGCTGGAAAAACTCACAATAGAATGTTTTCCAAAATTTGTTCTCAGTGGGATTCAGCCAAACTGAGCCCTTCAGAGGTACTTGGTATTCTCCTAAGAGTATCTGAGATCTTTGAAGTTAACTGCACACCGTGTCAAGCCTTTTCTTCTTAAAACATAATACTTCAGGATTAACTTTGGAGAAAAAAAAATCACGCCAGTTTATGAAAAATGATATGTATCTACAGGCCAAAGTCTGAAATAGAAATTCCTACTGCCCATAGACTTAAACATAAAAACTTGGGAAGAAGTGGCAAGATTAAAGGGAAAGTAGAATTTTTAAGGGAAGACAAAAGCAACGTGGATGCTTGGGTCTGGGGGACATTTCAACGTTGAAAAGGCAGGGGGTAAAATGATGAAAATACAGGTATTAATTGCTACACACCAAAAACAGTACATAGCGATAAAGCAAAATGATTAGCTCTGTGCAAAACTATTGTGTGTGCACTGTTAATAGCATCTACTGTTACTGACAGAGTGTCCAAGCTTCACCCAAACTCAGTACAGCACGGAGCTGGGGGCACTCACTGAGTGAAAATGCCAACAGTTGAAGACCGTCAGGAGAGATACGTTGGAAGGTTGGGGACTTACTTCTGGAAAGATTCTGTTAATTAAGAGAGCCAAGCACCTACCTGAAATGATTACCTGTCATCTTACACTGAGGCATAATGAACTTGACCAGCAGTCCCAGAGTCTACCTAGGTCCAGTATGGCTCTTTGGTATACTGACCACGCGTGAACAAATCCCCAGCTCATAAGGAGATCAGAGGAATTTGAAAGAAAGAAAAAGCATAAGCAGGTTGTATTACCTGAAACGGTCTCCCAGTATTCGGTAAATCAGCAGAGGCAATATTTAGGACGGAGCCACATCCACCAAACCGTTCGTTCTGACAGCCATAGACCACCAGCGGGATTTATGAGAAAGAATTAAGGTCCTGAAGCAAATGTGCAGTTCGAGTGTGTATAGTGACAAAACCAGGGTAGGTTTTGAACTAGCAAATCATTTTTTAAAGATCTTAGACACAAACTTGCTACACTCAGTATCTGTGTTGCTTACTCTATGAAAGACACAGTTCAAAGAGCTATAACTTTTTCCATTTCCCATTTATTTACAATTATCGTATCATACGTGATGTGTTTTTTACCTGATACTTGCTTTTGACTTAATACTATTCATACTTTGTAATAGGTATTCATGGCAAAAATAAACAAAAACATATAAACAGAGGGAGAAAAAATTTAAATCACCGATAATCTATTACCCAAAGGTACGTATTCTTTAGATCTTTTCTCTGCACACAGTTGTATAATCTACTTTAGTTTTAGTTTGTTAGCTCTGAGTTTTTTCTTTCTCTAGTTCATTTGGTTAACAGTTTTACATCTGTTGATAGGAAACGAAGTAATTTTATTATTTAAAAATCTTTCCTAAATATTTTTTGGTCAAGGGGCACAATACTTTATGACTTGCTTCATAAGTCTGCTTTCATATATTAGAAGTCTGGCCATGTTCAGGTCTATAGGAAAGGGCCCGAGACATGAACTCACAAAGTCAAAGGATACTCATGAGGCGGAGGGCAGCTGCACACATAATACACGGCTCCACGGTGACATACAGCACGGTGTGTTCAAATACTTCAGAAGGACTCTTCCCACACTGGCGGCACCAGTCTAGGGCCTGATCGATGGCCACCATTTCTGCATGTCGAGTCGCCTGGAAAAAGAGAGGTGCTGGCATCAACACGCAACTGTATTTTACCAATGCTCAAGAAGAAACACCCAAAATGGGCCTGATGTTTCTGCCAACGTTTTAATGAATAAGGGTTTCAGGGACACCCTTAGCACTCAAGTACCATAACCTTACCAACGAAAGACAGCTAATCTGAGATGTTGTGTGAATTATGCTACATTTTTTGTTAAGTACCTAAGAACTTCAAGGGACACTCTTTCAATTAAATGCCATAGAGAATATAAGTCTCAAAACAAAACAACAAAAAAAGAGTCTAGGGTGTGTGAATATTCTCGGGGAAGTCTGAAGTCTTCATAAGCATGGGCTCAGTTTCAGATATTTTCAAGGCTGCCCCTCGCCTCGCTCTAAGCAGATCCATATTTAGTTTACTGGAATGTCATCACCTCTCTTATTGGGGGGATGAGATTTAGTCCTGTGGCAGACTCACGAGAAAACGAGAGATTTGGTCTCAGCCTCTGATACTTCATGGCTGGCAGCAGAATATAGGAGAAATCACATAGCAGTTGGAAATACCCATACTTAACTTTGAATCCTGACTGTGGCCTCACTCATTACCTGGCCTTGGGGCAAGTTACGTAACTTCTCTAAGCCGGGGGTCCCCCATGTGTAAAACGGGGTGTGCTGGAACACACGGCTCATAAAACACTGAATTATATGAAGCACATGCTGCATGCTACATATGTACTCTGCTATGCAGTACTTATTAATAATATTCAGAATGATCATATTTTTCAATAAACTTATACTGACTGCTAACTAAGTACAAGTCACGGTGCTAAATCCTACGTGAAGTTAAAGAGTCCTCAACAAGTATAAAATCTGGAGAGGCAAATAGAAAGGTGCTAATATAGAGTAGGGCGTGAAAAGTGCTGGGACTATGGTCGTAGGTGCCATGGAGGCTCGAAGCGGGTAGGAGCAGGGCTGGTCCAGAATTATGAACTCAGAGCTGTAAGGCCCCTTAGAGAACAGGTTCCCAAAGCTGCCTGCACACCAGACCTAACTGGGGAGCTTAAGAAGTTTCCCCAACTCGATGCTTTTTAAAAAACCAGATTCAGGGGCGCCTGGGTGGCTTAGTCGGTTAAGCCTCCGACTTTGGCTCAGGTCAGATCTCACGTTCATGGGTTCGAGCCCCACATCAGGCTCTGTGCTGACAGCTAGCTCAGAGTCTGGAGCCTGCTTCCGGTTCTGTGTCTCCTTCTCTCTCTGCCCCTCCCCCTCTCATGCTCTGTCTCTCTCTGTATCAAAAATAAATAAAAACATTTTTTAAAAAAATTAAAAAATAAAAAATAAAAAAAGTAAAAAACCAGATTCAGAATTACTGAATCAAATCTCCCCAGAATTCTCCAGAAGTAACTGTTGAACCGAATCACTGCCATCAATCTCTCCTTTAGTGTGAAGAGCCAGAAGCTACGTCAGGACATGTGAAAAACACACTGCTGGAAAAGGTGATGGTAGTGAAGGGCAGGGTGGTAGTATCAGAGCCAAGAGTAGGATTTGGGGCTCCTCATTTGGTGTCAAGAGTCTTTCTATACTATTTTATAGGGTAATCTTCTCTAAGATACAATACCAAAATAAATGCAGGCTAATTTCAAGATACTGAAGAAACCCAGATCATTGGAAGGTTAGATGGATGACGTTAGGGCATACAAAGTTCTCATATTAAAGATACCCTACTGAACCACAAAATATAATTAGGGAGATAGGACAAGTACTTAAAATACAGAATTCTACTTCCAGAAAAATATCTGTATATTCACTAACTGCTACATTATGTTTATTACTTATCTCGCAAATGTTTTGATATCCATGATAATTGCTTTGTGAATCTGGGTTCCTACTTTGAATGTGCTTTTTTTTTTTTTTTCTGATAGATAGGATAGATAAACTTTAAATTTCCCACAGCACCATTACCAATACTGGCTTGTTCTCTAACTCCCAAGATCAAACGATACGATCAAAGTCTGTGTGAGTTATGTTATGGTTATAAGCTGTCCATGAGTCCACGTAGTACTTCTTATATTCATAAAATTGTGACACACTGTTGTCATATCAAGAAGTATTGCCTTAATTCATGAACGCCTCAATCTAACCACAATAATATAAAGGCACACAAGCTATCAAGGTGTGATACCACATGTAGATACAGAGACAGCAGGTGAGAGAGACTACCCCATTGAATTCTTTAAGACACGTTTTCCTTTATACAATCATTTTAATCCTTCAAAGATATAAACTGAAGATGACTGTTTAACTTACCAGGAGGAATACATTATTTAAACGTAATAAAAAATGTGATACGAGTTAAACTGATGTCTTGTAAAGTAGAATTTTCATATATTAGATACACTTAAGATGGAGATTAGATTCATTTCTTTAGTATTGAAACTCCAACGTAATAAAACCCCCTCCTGAGTTTCACTCAAGTGTTAAAGTAAAACTCCATGAAATAGAAAATAAGCTGCAAAGATTTTATTGCTCCATTTAGTTTTTCTGAATTTTCCAGCTTTCAAAAAAAAACCCAACATATATCACTTTTATAATCAGAAAAAAAGGCATTCGAAAAAGAAATGTTAAGAGAAACTACCCTTCCGTTGATCCCTACAGGTCTCTACACAGACCCATCTTCTTGCCAACTGTGATGGAGTTCAGGGCACTCCTACCTTTACTATGTGTGCAATTATATTATTCAACTGACATACATTTTTGGTTTGATTAACTTCATTTCGTCCCTTCCCCACAACTTCATTGTTGTAGACCATGAGGCAGCCAACGGGAACTTCAGTGTTTTCTAGGGCTTCTTTGGCCTAAAAGACAAAGTGAAAAAATTAAGATCTAACGTTCAATACTTAAAAAGACTACAGGAAAGAAATAGATGCAAGGTGAACACACACATATAAACACTAAACAAAGAGATATGCTGAGCTCTCCCTCTCCTCAAATATAGTTCAGTACTTAATGCCTTCGTTCTCCATTGTTTCCATATGAAAGGAGACTCAAGAAAAAACTCCCTTTGCAGGTTCTGAGCTCCCCGATTTTTTCTTCTCATTGGAAGCAGAAGTGAGCAAAAGACTCCTATTGACTCTTATTCTTAAGTTGGCAGGGTCTGTGCAGCTTTTCAGAGACCATATATAGATTTGCAGAGGAAAAGAATAACATGTATAAATACTTTACTGAAATCCATTTCTTGTTGAATTCTACTTGCTTAATTGGTTTTTATTTCTCTAAATAATATAGAAAATATCCTCTTGAGTTCCAATAGCATAAAGGTAACCAGACTGGCTGTCTCTCTGTGCTCACAATTTCTGCTTCAACACAAGAAAAGTTTAGGAGCGCTATGTGTTAAAATGGTACAACCACTTTGAAAAACACTTTGGAAATTTCTCTAAAAAGTAAAGATGCACAGAGCCTATGAACAAATCCCACTTCTAAGTATTTATTTAAGAGGAGAGAATATACGTTCACACACACACAAAAAAAAGCCCTTGTAAAAGAATGTTCATAATAGTTTGATTCGTAATACCCAATCCTGAAACAGCGCAGGTGTCCTTCAACAAAAGAACGGATAAACAAACTGGCATAATAACACAATGGAATACTATTGAGCAATAAAAAGAAAAACGCTAGGGCTACACACAACAACATGGGTGAATCTCAGACACACTGAGTAAAAGAAACACACATGCTATCTGATTCCCTTCGGGTTTAGTCCTAGAACAGACAAAACTGAACACCAAAGACAGCAATTTCTTCATGGTAGAGCATGTGTAGACTGATTAGAAAAAGACACAAGAAACTTTCCCAGCATGCTCAAAACGATCTTGAAAAGGGTGTGGGTTACACAGATGTTTGCATCAGTCAAAACAGAATAGACAATGCATTAAGACATGTGCATTTTATTGTACGTAAAGTCCACCTCAATGGAAAGACATAAATTAGAAAAATAAGCTTAGGAACATTTCCAGCACCACCTTCCAGGAAATGGCAAACCAACGGTTATATTTGCAAAGTCTCCCTCATCACAGGCTGTTTATTTTTCTTCTGGCCCTGTCACTGGTTGAGCCGGTTCGGGCCCAAGACAGTAAAAGAATACTTTTTTGGGGCAGACAGCAGAAGCAAGCAGGTCATATCTGAGTACTCCCTTGATCCTGCTGCTGAGAGAGAACAAAGGAAGAACTCAACCCTGGAACCTAGTGTACAATCATTTCCATGTACCGTAGTCAAGAAAATCCAAGTATGGCTGTTTCTAGAAAGCCATAGCATTTCTTATATTTGGCAGGCCTGAAGACACTTTGGAAGACTAGATTACCAACTAAGTGTAGGTATCCATCCATAGCAGATAGTGCAAAGTTGAAGCTATCACTTTAAGACAGCGTTTTCTATCTCCTGCACTAGCCTCCTATCCCGGGCTCTATTTAATTTCGGGTAGAAATAACTTCCCATCATAATGCCAACATGGGTTCTTTAGTCACTTCAACCATGCTCAACTGACCCTTAACTTGTCATTGAGCCAAGAAAAAAAGTGAAAGCAGAGGCACACAGTGGTAGGAAACTGTACCTCTCCTTCCTCCTTCAGGGTGGTGGGACAGAGCTGGGGCCTGCATAGATGTAAGGGCACAGTATCTGAAGCAGGAAGACTTCATTCTTCAGAACCACATCATGAGCCCACTTCTGTCTAGTTCTGTAACAATGGGTAAAGTGAGCTCACTTTATGCAAAGCTTGAAAGTCTGAAGAGTTCCAAAGTTTGTGAATATACACAAATACACATACAGCTAGGGAAGATGGAGATGCTGAGCACCCATGCCTGCTGTTAAGTTAAGGCAATCGGCACACAGCAAATGTTGTTTAAAGTAAGATCGGGGGTACGGAGCACCCCTCAGTGGCTCAGTCGGTTGAGCATCTGACTCCTGATTTCAGCTCAAGTCACGATCTCACAGTTCCCAGGGGTTCCCAGGATTCAGCCCCACATCTGGGCTCTGTGCCGACAGCACAGAGTCTGTTTGGGATTCTCTCTCCCTCTCTCTTGACTTCTTCCCCACCCGTGCTCCCTCTCTCTCTCTCTCAAATTAAATAATTAAACATTATAAAAGTAAATAAAAATTTTAAAAAGACAAAAAAAAATAAATAAGATTACAGGGCTCCTGGCTGGCTTAGTCAGAAGAACATGAGACTCTGGATCTCCAGGTCATTAGTTCAAGCCCCATGTAAAGTGTAGAGATTACTTAAAATAAAAACTTAAAAAAAAAAAAAGATTAGGAGTACACATAACCCCAGGTACACCTGGGAGAGAAATCATTTAATCGTCCAACAAACATTTGTTGAAGATCTTGAGACAAGGAAATTATTCTGAATTATTAAGGTGGCTCTCAATACAATCACAAGTGTCCCTATAAGAGAGAGGCAGAAAGGTTTGAAGATGTTACACTGTTGGCTTTGAAGATGGATGTGTGAAGGGGCCATGAGCCAATCAAGGAATGTTGCTCCAGAAGCTGGAGAAGGTGAGGAAACATTCTCTAGAGCCTCTAGAGGGCACACAGCCCTGCTGACGCATGAGGTTTTAGCCCCATGACATGAATTGAGAACAAACACCTGGCCCCAGAACTGTAAGAGAATAAACTTGTGGTGTTTTAAGTTACCAAGTTTGTACTGCTCTGTTACAGAAGCCACAGGAAACTAATACACCCTGTTAAGAAGAAGAGACAGGCTAAAACTGGAAGAAAATATTTGCAAACCACATATCCAACAAAGGTCTATTATCAAGACTATATAAAGAACTCTTGAAGTCCAATGATAATAAATAAATAAATAAATAAATCCCACTAGAGAATGGACAAAAACTATTAACAGACACTTCACCAAAGAGGGCATACAGATGGCAAATAAGTACATGAAAAGATAGTCGTACCACTAGCCATTAGGGAAATGCATGTTGCAACCACAATCAATGAGTTGTCACTACACACCTATCAGACTGGCTAAAATAAAAAGTAAAAACTCCAAATGCTGGCAAGGCTGAGGAAGAACGGTATCACTCTAGACTGTTAATATATGACCCAGCAATGGCACTCTTAGGCATTCTCCCAAGGCACTGAAGACTTATGTTCATACATACATACATTCATATACAGACACAAATGTTCACCAGAGTTTTATTAGTAATAGGCAAAAACTGCAAATACCCAAACATCCTTCAAAGCATGAACAGTGAAGCAAATGTGTGAAATATCCACCCCATGGAATACTACACAGCAATAAAAGGAATAAACTACTGATCCACTCCACACTTGGATGGACCTCAAGGAAATCATGCTGAATGAAAACAACCAACTCCCAGAAGGTTACATATTTACACATACGACATTCCTGAATGCAAAATTACAGATACAAAGGACAGATCGTGCCTGCCAGGGTTTAAGGGCTTGAGAGGGAACGGTGGCCATATAAAGTTGCAAGAGGGAGCCTTGTGGTGACTCAGCAGTCCTGGTGGTGGGTAACAAAACTAAACGTGGTATCATGTGCACAGAACTACACGTGCCCACACGGAGCTGAGGAAATCCGAATAGCTCTGCAAATTGCATCAATGTCATGTTCCTTGTTTGGATATTGCAACTAAAGTTATGTAAGATGCTTCCACTGAGGAAAGCTGGGTGAAAGGTACATGTGCCTTCCTGCTATGCTTTTTTGCAACTGCCTGTGAATTTACAATTATTTCAAAAGGAGAAGTTAAAAAAGTTATAATAAAGGTGGAGTAAACTAGAAATAGCTTGTGATAGAGATTAAGAAGAAATGCCGAAAGCCACGAGTGAAAATCAGGAATGTCTGGTGTTAAGGAAGATCCAAGAAAAAATGCGCCAAGAAAAAAAGGTCAGTGACACAGAGGCAATTTTGGTGGAATGGGGGAAATGGGAACCAGTGGCTTGAAGAGTGAGCTACCTGTAGGTTAAATTTCTAGCTCCCAACTACTATGAAAGACTGTTATGTAACAACAAGCGTTCTGATTCTGAGCTTGCAAATGATAAGAGCTTATAACTTGCTGAAACACTTACTTTGACCCAGGACTAGTTTAAGCACTTTAAAGGTATTAACACATTTCGTTTACAACGCTGAGATAGACTCAGTGAGCTTCTCCAAGCTACAGACGAGTAAACAGAGATGCGGGATATTTAGGGAATTTGCTCACGTGAGAGTCTGGGACCAGATTCCAGAGAGTCTTTTCCATGCATTCAGTTCTGCAACAAAAATTTATGGAATACCTACCAGGTATCAGGTTTCTGGCCATTTAGCTTCAAATTTCTACTCTAGTCACCACCAATCAGCTACTTTATCACTTTTGGGGTTCCAAATAGGTCTTGTTCAAGGGATAGAAGGAGAAGGAACACTTAAGAGAGTGAGATATAGAAAGTCTAAGGAAAAAAAACTGCAAAAGAATAAATGATAGAGGGGGCCACGTGACCAAGATCTTCAGTTAAACGATCTCCTGAAGAATTCTATGTAAATGCCAGGTAGCTCTTTCAAGCATGTAGAAGAGAGTTCAAGACCAAGGGGAGTAGAAGCAGTGGCAGAGTCCAGGGAGTGTTTCCCAACAGGGTTCCAAGTCCTGTTCACCTGGAAGGGAGCCTGGACCACCCTGCTGCACAGGGCTATCCCTCTCTCAACCCAGGCCTCCAGGTGGCTGGGCCTGTGCCTTCCATTCTTTTCCTTCAGCTCTTCTTTTTCCTCCCAGCAAACTTCCCCCCTTTATTCCATGGCCTACCTCTCAATGTTACCTTCTTATTTACTTAGAGTAACTTGTTTCTTGTGAAAAGTCTCAAGTGCTGTCCAAGTGAGAGAGAAAAACATGAGTGGTGGGAGTATTTAAATCTCATTATTGAGGGGGAACAGCCCAGCCCACCATGCCAAGGGCCAGCGGGTGAGGAGCTGCGAAGGGTGGTGAGGGAGGAGGTGGAGAGAATAACTCCAAAACCCCAAAGAAATGCGTTTAGGTGAAATGCTTTTCAATAAAATACACATTTGCTTTGCTGTCAGGTTCAAAACAGAGTTAATTAAGCTAACTAAATAATTCACATAATCTTCAACTCATCCCATCTCCTACTTTCTTTTTTTTTAAAATAGAGTGGTATTTTTTTTGTTTTGTTTTTGTTATTTTTCCATAATATTTTATTGTCAAATTGTTTTCCATACAACACCCAGTGCTCTTCCCCATAAGTGCCCTCCTCCATCACCACCACCTCTTTTCCCCTCTCCCCCTTCCCCTTCAACTCTCAGTTCATTTTCAGCATTCAATAGTCTCTCAAATTTTGCATCCCTCTCTCTCCCCAACTCTCTCTCCCTCCTCCGCTCCCCCTGATTCTCCATTAGGTCTCTCGTGTTTTCCTGTTAGACCTATAAATGCAAACATATGGTTTCTGTCCCATCTCCTACTTTCAAACTCTCCCACCAACTCTTCTGTCAGGTCTGATCATTCTTTTACCTATTTGCTGTGTTACTTTGTACCTTGTCCTTTTAACATGCAGAAGTTTTAAATATTTATGTAAATAAAACCCATCCATTTTTCTCTTCTGCTTTCTCCCTTTGATGGTATAAAGAACCCATCTTCATTCCACATCTTCCAGATCTTCTCCTAACAAACACTAATGTTTATTTACCAGTGTCTCCTTTCTGGATTTAGTCTTCTTATGCTGTCTCTTCAATTAGACTAACATTTTAACTTACAAAAGCATAGTAATAAATTTCTTTAAGATGACCCATATCTTTGGGACGCCTGGGTGCTTCAGTTGGTGTGGAGCCTGCTTGGGATTCTCTCTCTCTCTCTCTCTCTCTCTCTCTCTCTCTGTCTCAAAACAAAAAACAAAAACAAAACAAACAAAAACACCATATCTTTACCATGCTAATTATTTGTGTGTGTTCTCTTTCAGTCTTTATTTATTTGATTAAAAAATAGCTTTTATTATTGAATATAATATGTCAGGGGCTTTACAAACATGATCTCTTTTAATCTACACAACCCTGTGAGCTAAATACTATGTACCCATTTCACAGAAGAGGCCTCTGTGGCTGAAAGGTTAAAACCCTGTCAAGGTTAGCTGGCTGTCAGTAGCCATTCTGGGGTTTAAATATATGCCTATCCAAACTCTAAGCATACACATATAGTAAAAAGTAATTTGTATTTCTGTTTGCTTAATGTTGAATATCACATGTAGCTGTGATAGTTAATGTCATGTTTGTACCTAATATTCATAATCATTTTGATGACAGCACATTATTCAACACAGTCATATATCACGATTTAACCATTTCCCTTCATTGGAAGTTTTAAATGCTTCCTAGTTTTCCCTATTACATAGAACCTTGAAATGACAATGCTTGCTTTTATGCTTCTAAACTATTTCCTTAAGATAAATGCCACACAACTACATTACAAGGTTAAATGACATAAACATTTATTTTTTGAGGCTGTTAATTACATTATCCCAGGTTGCCTTCCAAAAATGTTGTACCTATTAGACTGGTAGGGTTGCACTGATTTTTGTACAAACTCACTAATTTTAGATGACATTAAAAAATACATTTTTAAGCTCTCTCAAATCCATTTTCCTTTCTTCTGTAACCAAGGCCTATGCTGGTATATTAAAATCACAGACTATGATAGAAATTTTCTAGGACAACCACTTTATTTTAAACATGAAGCGAGTCAGACCAAGGTCATCAGAGTCAGACATTCTAGCCATCTGTATTGGCCATATAAATATGTCTACTCTCTACAAGTGTTACAAAGATGCTAGTATCCTCCCTATTACATGAAAACTGCATATTGCACTTTCAAATTCCTCAGCGCTTAACAGATTTGGCCCTAGATATGTTTCTGGTTTAATCTTAAACTCTTCTCATAAATACGTAGAGTACTTTGAATCACCTCAACAATCTTCGAAGTGATTTAAGATTTGAAGTCTCTGTAGTGGGGCAGGAATGATTGAACAAAGCACAAGATTTATGACAAGCACTTCTCCTTTGTTTAAGGCCTGCAAGAACATGTACCAGCCCAAACCACAAGGCCTTCCTTGAGCCTAGATAGGAATAGGTAAAGTAGGCAATCACATCCCCTAGGTGCTTGTAATCCAATTAAGAGAAAAAATGTCAAGGCCAGAGAGATCTTGGAAACTATTTGGATGCATCTTCTTTTATAGAGTAGGAAGGGACACCCCAGGGGTAGGCAGCAAAAGACAGTAAAAGGTCTTCAATGTTTAGTCGAGAAGTCTAGAGAATAGTGCAGAGGTAGGTATGTGGATGAAATGCCCCAATATATTATGACCAAATGATTAAAGGAAAATAAAGACCCAAAAGCTGAAAGGATGGAAAAAAAAACCACCTCTGAAACATGAGTGGGAAAGCCCAATGACTTACTAAAGTCAGCTGTTTCTGAAAACCTCTATTAAGTCTTCTCTGGCAGCATGTCTGAAAATCTCATCTAAGCAAGGTCCAGACATAATACTTTAAGAGCTCCTAAAGCAAATGAAAATAAACAGAAGGGACTGTAAATTCTGACTTCCTAGCATTCAGGCATCATCTGCCCTCTGGAGCACTCACCAAACAGAAGAATGAGAGCTTATTTTAAGATATATTAGTCTTCCTTTGTATATATTATCATCCTCCCTCGTAAGAAGCTCCCTAGGATATTATTGAAATTATTTGGGGGAAAAATGAAATTTTGATATTGTGAGAAGGGAGATGGTTCATTTTCAGAAATACTAAATAAAAGCTGGGCTGTCCAGTTAACAGTAGGTCTACAACCTCTGGAAATATATTCAACCCTCATCCCCAATCCCCCTACAATGGAGTCCCAACCTTTAGACACTTCATTTCCTGGTTCTTCTTCCCATCTCTTGTTTGGTGGGCTTATTTTTGCAGGCTTTGAAATGAGCATGCACCATAAAGGGAGGAGAGACTGAAAGTCTCTGCCTCACCGCAGGGAATAGATCTGTTCCAATCAGACTACTTTTTGCCTTACATGGGCATAGGCAACCTCTGGGAAAGGCAGTAACCTCTGTAGTACCTAGCCAATAAGGAATCAGAGGAAGGACCTGTGAGCTAGGAGATAAACTGCCTGCTGTGACTGTCCCCAGTGTCCATCAGACACCTGCTCTTGGTTGATTAAAGCCTTGCTTCACTGTGCTTCAGTCTCGGTGTCCTTCCTTTGACTGGGTCAGTGGGCTTACTTCTCACAGATATCAAGTGAAAACTCCTGTCTCCAACTTAGAGAATTTAGTAACATAAAGGAAGTTTAAGACAAACAAATCCATATTACAAGTTACAAATTAATTTTTAAGTGTGTATGTGAACAGTAATTAAAGTGTCAGAACACTATGTATTGTGTAACTTTAATGGAGGAAATAAATTATGAAATATGCTCAAAGAATGGGTCCTAAAATCAAGTTAGTGGATCAGAAACAGCAGTACCATGCTGGCCAGTTCATGGATGTGTACGCGACACGGAACTGCTCCACCAGCAAGGGCATCATCTGTGCCCAGTACCACGTGCCCATCCAGATGAACCTGGCTGAGGTTGACCAGGTGACAGTTAGGCTCAATGGTCAGTTTAAAACCTACACACTCTGTGGACCAGTTAACAGGATGGGGAAGTCAGATGACTCCATCTTCCAACTAGCCAAGGCCAACAGCATCGTTTCAAAAAACTTCTGACTGAAGAAGCTTACACATGTGGAATATTTGTCATAAAGAGCAACCCTCCCACCCCAAAATATTCAACGAAATTGAATTACCAGGAAAACTGTACATGGGAAGGTTAAGTACTGTTCTGTGAAACTTTCGTTTCAGAGATAGTTATGTGTGCGTATACTGAGTTGTAATATAACGTAGACTTTTTTTTTATTGTGAGTCACTTCCAAAAAAGTATGAGAAACAAGTTGAAAAGAACAATATGTAAGTAACAGAAACAAATGGATAGATGCTGTAACACATCATGGCTTAGGGAAAAATATTTGGCTGTAACAGTGAATGAATGCAGGGGGAATAGTATAAGTAGAAAACAAAGAATATACCAAAATCAGTTGCAGTTCTAAATTCCCAATGCCAAGCACAGTGTCCTCAATAAATATCTATGGAGTGAATGAATACATAATTATGGAACTAATTAACTATTGGAGACCAGAAGCCACTAAGGATAAGAATATGATCTAAAAAAAAAAAAGGATAGGGGTGCCTGGGTGGCTCAGTTGGTTAGGCCTCGAACTTCGGCTCAGGTCAGATCTCACATTCGTGGGTTGGAGCCCCGCGTCAGGCTCTGTGCTGACAGCTAGCTCAGAGCCTGGAGCCTGCTTCCGGTTCTGTGTCTCCTTCTCTCTCTGCCCCTCCCCCTCTCATGCTGTCTCTCTCTCTATCAAAAATAAATAAAACACTTAAAAAATCTTTTAAAAAAAGGATATAATCAAAAGCATGTATGAAAAAAAGATTTGTTAGAGAAATTTACATTTAGAGAAATGTAAAACGGAAGGCCATTTTACACATGTATATGTGTGCAGGTACAAATATTTATATACATATATGTATACATGCCAAACAGACTTTTATCTCTATTAAAGAGCTTACTGGCATTTATAAGTATGAGTAAAGCTTAGATTATATACAAATCTGATTAGAGCCCTTCTTAACCAGCTGTCCTGAACGGAGAGAGGGAAGGAAGTGAAAAAGACAAGAAGTCAGTAGTATGGATGAATGAATGAATGGTAGATCTGACTGTACAGGGGTTTGTTTTTACCCTGCTCTACACCAGACACATCTTCACCGTCCTTTCTTCTACTAGATAGGTTCAAGAGGTCATAAATACAAAATAACATGACTTTCCGGATCTGCGAGCGTGTTCTCAGGGAAAGGGGACGCACCAGATACGTACCAGCAGCCGCCGAATGGGGATGTTTGGCTCATACTTGATGCCAGTGAAAAAAGAAAAGATTTCTGTCCTTCCTCTCCTCCTTCCCGCACAGCACTGGGAGAACGGACTAAAGAAAACTTCAGGAGAGTAAAGCCAGCTGTTTATCCAGAAATGTGACCGCCATGGAGATTATGGTGACGAGAAAGCACACGCAGGACATTTGCTCAAATGCTTGGGTCTGTAAGAGGGCCAAAGAAAAGTTCCCGCCCACGGCACCCACCTCCTGGGCTCCTCACCATTTGCATCGCTTCCTCCATCCACTTTTCGGTCTCCTCCGCTGTCACCGAGCACCCGGCGCCACCAGCAGCCGGCGTGGAAGCCGCCTTTGCCTCCATCCTGCACCCGGGCCGCGGCGCTCAGCGACCCGGGCTGGAGCAGCACCAGCAGCAGCAGCAGCGGAGCGCTGGCAACGGAACTCGGCAGACACGGGCCGCGGTTTCCAGGGAAGTCGAACGGCGGTGCACCCGGGAGCGAATTCCGGACGGACCAGGGTGGCCCGGACCTGTGAGCCGGGACCGCGGCGCGGCGGCAGCAACAGAAAGCGCAGCTGCTCGCCTGGAGTCCACGCCCCCTCCCCGCCCCGGTGGCAAGCTCTGCGGAAAGTCGCGTTTGTGATTTCTGCAGAGCACCGAGCGGCACCACGGCGGTGCTGCCTGGTCGTTGGGGCCTAGTGAAGAGGAAACGGTTTCCTGGCGGACAGCCCCCCACCCCCGCCGCCCCTAGACAGCCCGCACCTTCAGGGTCTGAAGATGCTGAGATCTATGTGGAATTTTCTAAAACGTCACAAAAAGAAATGCATCTTCCTGGGCACAGTGCTCGGAGGTGGGTGACAGCGTCCTCGGAAAGGGACATTGGGAGAAGGGGGCGGAAGAGAGGTGACTGTCTTCGAAAATAGAGGCCGGGCGACCATAGTCCCGGATACGTGGAGGGGCTTTCCCTCGCTGGTCGACGGGGACGGGGAGCCGGCTGACTAACCCTTAAGAGTCTTCACGTCTCTGTGGTTGTGGGATTTGTGTCTTTTGTCCTGACGCTGCCCCTTACTCTGTTTTCTCTCCTGTCCTTCCTAACCATGGACCTGGGGAGAACCCACCACAATTACGTTCTGTTTCAAGATCATCGTTCTCTTACGAACACATATATTTAAATTGTTTTCCTGTGAGATTCTTCGTTTCTCGTTGGCACTCTCGGTGCTTTGTTTGGCTTTCATCCTTCGCGGAAGTTTCATAATATACTAGGAGAGTTACCTAAAGCCTGCCCTTGAGTGTTGTTTAAAGTTAGGGGCGCCTGAGCACCTTAGTCAGTGAGCCTGGAGCCAGTTTGGGATTCTCTCTCTTACTCCCTCCCTCTCCCTCTCCCTCCCCCTCCCCCTCTCTCTCCCCTTTCTCTCTCCCTCTCTCTCCCCTTTCTCTCTTCCTCTCTCTCCCCTTTCCCTCTCCCTCTCTCCCCCTTTCTCCCTCTCTCCCCCGCCCCCTCCCTCTGCCCCTCTCCCCAGCTTTTGTGCGTGGGTTCTCTCTCTCTCTCTCTCTAATATAATAAAAAAATTTAAGTTAATTTCAATTCTTGAAAACTGCAGTTATTCTAAAGAACTGGGAGATATATACTAGACAAAGAAACACAAATCAGTGTTTTAGTTCTGTTTCTGCTTTAGAATACAAATTATGCAATAGGAACATGTTTGGGAGATGGTGTGCCGTCTTCCCCCGGGGATCTTCAAGGTTAGGATGGGTGCCCATCCAGCTGGTGTAACTGAGTTGCACAGGCTGAGGGGTGATTTAGAAACAGGTAAGACAACCTTGAGAGCCTTTTGCCCCATATGACAGTTATGTCATAATATGCACGGATTCGAAGGAGAGAATAAAAGGCCATGTGAGATGTAGGAGAAGGAAATGTAAGAATGTTAAGAGGGAATTTTTAGAATGTGATTTTTTTTTTGAGCAGTTATCACTAATTACGTGCTTTGGTCCCAGAAGTACTTAAAAAACAAGAACAGTAGTTTTCTAAACAATTTGGTTGCTTCTCTCTTACTATTAGATTATATTCTATCGCCCCCAATTTTATATTAACAATACCTTTGACATCAATAATTCAGATATGTTTGTTCTTGAAGGTTTGAAATTGTCTTGATGGCATGGAGAGTCTTTTCCTCATCTCTGAGGTCTATCACAAATCAGTAAATTTTTAGGTAAATTTTTACAGCATTCTTTGAGAAATCTTTTACCAATAAAGTATATTTTCCAGTATCTTCAGCCACTAACATCTAACGTATAGATCTCCCTCAACTTATAATGGGGTTATGACTCAGTAAACTCATCATTAGCTGAAAATATCACAAGTCAAAAGTACATTAATAGAGCTAACCTACCTAATGTCATAGCTTATCCTAGTCTATCTAAAGAATACTTACTTTAGACGACAGTTGGGCAAAAGCGTGTTTAATAATGAAGTGTTAGTATCTCGTGTAATTCATTGAATACTGTACTGAAAGTGAAGAACAGAATGGGTGAATGAGTACAGAATGATTGTAAGAGTTGTTTACTCTTAGTGATCGAATGGCTGACTGGGAGCAGGGCTCACTGCCACCCAACCTCACCAGAGAGTATTGTACCACATATCTACTAGCCCAGGAAAAGATCAAAATTCAAACTATGGATTCTACTGAATGTGTATCACTTTCATATCATCACAAAGTTGAAATTTTCATAATTCATGGACTGTCCATATTTCTATTATGCTCAGATTACTGAATCTATTTTATTTGTAGAAGTTAAAGACATGTATGATGGAAGAAGTATAAATAAAATACTTTTGGCACTGTAGAAGGAAGGAAAATAATCTCTTTAGCAATCTCAGAATAGCATACCCCTTCAGATTTATGGAATAACCTAAGGGTAGAGGAGCCATAATGCTAGGGGAAGCTAAAGAGTATACTTAAGAGTAGTTATAGACTTTCTCAAAAATCTGTTGAGAGCTTTGTAATTACAGATTAAGAGAAATGAGAAAGGAAAAGAAATAGTCCACAGGGACAGAAAGAGAAAATAATCCTAGTGTTTTATCATCAAGGAAAAGGTTCTACATGTTACATTTCAGTTAATCTAAGAAATAGTTATCAAGTGCTTGTAGTTTTGAAGGTAATATGATTGGAAATACAAGTATTACAGGTTTTTAATAGTAATAGCTACCATTTGCTGGGTGCCCAGTGGGCACTGTGCTAAACTCTTCTATTCAGTGAGTATGACAAGAGTAGTTATTTTTTTAAGCGTATTTGTTTTCAAAGAGAAAGAAAGAGCAAGCATGAGCGGGAGAGGAGCAGAGAGAGAGTGGGATGGAGGGAGAGTGAGCGAGCGAGCGAGAGAGAGAGAGAGAGAGAGAGAGAGAGAATCCTAAGCAGGATCCACGTTGTCAACACGGAGCCCATATGCAGGGCTGATCTCACAAATGGTGAGATCGTGACCTGAGCCAAAATCAAGAGTCAGACACTTAACCGACTCAGCCACCCAGGCACCCCAAAACTGAATTTTTGAAGTGGAAAGACTGGAAGATATTTTGCTTTACCAGCGGTGTTCTGAAAGGAAACCTCAAAACATTTTATACTTATTTTTGAGGTATTTCATGAATATTTTCATTATTCATAAAGTCATAGCACAGAAGAAATTTTTTTTAAACCCCTTATAAACCCAGTCTTTTATTTTATGGGTGAAAAAATTGAGAGAGAGGAAGAGTCTTGCTCAAAATTACCTACCTAGCTGGTGCCACAACCATCAATTTCTACTGTCTTCAGATCAGATTTAAGCAACCCGTCAAGTATATAGATGATCCTGAGCCCCATATTTGAGCTAATGAATTCTCTGTCTTCGTTTTTATTTTCTGAGGGGAGAAAAAAATCAGAATATATTAATTTTAGGAATGAGAACCTGGCTAAATTTACCATGTATGGGAACTGACTTCAACTCTAACTCAAAAAAAATAATGAGTTGTGTCATTTTATCCTAATTCCATGTATTTGTTTGCTGGTGTTGGCATAACTAAGTACCACAAATTGAGGGACTTAAGCAACAGAAATGTGTTGTCTCATAGTTCTGGAGACCAGAAATCCAAGATCAATGTGTTGGCGGGATTTGTTTCTGTGGAGGGCTGTAAGAGAAGGATCTTCTATAGGCCCTTCTCCTTGGTTTGTAGATGGCCATCTCTGTGTCTTTACATCATCTTCCTTCTACACGTGTCTGTGTCCAAATTTCCTCTTATCAGAATATCAGTCCTGTTAGATTAGAGCCCACCCTAATGACCTTCTTTTAACTTGATTACCTCTATAAAGACCTTATCTCCAAATAAGGTCACATTCTGAAGTAAGGGGACTTCAGCATATGAATTGGGGAGGGAAGGGTGTGATTTTCTTTTAGCTTTAGTTAGGATATACTACATTTATCAAACAAATATGGCAAATAGTTCTGAAAAATTATGTCAGACTCTGTTGAGACTCTAATGAAAGCAGTTTTCTCCCAGTTTCTCCCAGAAAAGCACATCTACTAGTCATTTACTGTTATTCCAGAAAATTCTTAGCTACACAAAGATCATCACTGCAGTGTTTCATTTTACTTTGTTATTATTATTTGAGAAATAATAATCATTTTACACATAACTGTAGGCATAATCTGTTGTACAAATAAAATACAGCAATTCATTGAGAAGTAACTGTTACCTAAGAATTGCCTGTCAAAGAGTTACTTTGTGAGACATAAGTCAGTTTCTTCATTCTGTTTGTATTATGGCACTGTCACCAGTTTATTGGGAAAGGATTACAAGAAAGGTAGTTAGGAAACCACTTCAGTGACATTTATTTGCTCTTGAAACATAATATATTTATTTGCATACGAACCTAACCGTCCTACTTTATTTCTAATTATTTGCAGGATATACCTTTTACTGAACTATTATTTTTTAGAATATATATGTTATCAATTCCTCTATAATGCTTATATTAGTGACTGTATTTCAGGCTGCGTGCTTGCTTTGCAGTTCTTAAAGGGCTGTCCCATCCTGCCTCATGACAAATAGACCAAACCAATGATTTAGGTCCTGCAAAGCTCTTAGGTTCTTTTTTGGCAGATATTGGGGGCCACAGACAGTTGTAGATAGGTGAGGATTAAAATTTGTTGCCAGGTTATAATGAAACAAATTCTGACACACATTAAAAAGTCTATTAGCCAGTATAAGTAAAATAGTGTCATAACTACGTTTTATGAGCATACTGAAGTACCAGTGTCTTCTCTGGGTACTGCAACAGAACCATGCATAGAAGATTAGCCTGAAGCAAATGCAGCACTATTCCAGTTGTAGAATTCTGTTGGCCATTTGGTTAACAACTTTGACATTTGGATAACTCCTTTGACTAAGAAGAATCCTCCTAACTAGCAGTTGAAGATTCAAGGCTAAACCATTCCTAAGAAAGCAGGACTTTCTAGATTCGTATATTCTTCCTCAAATGAGTATGACTAAAATAGCGTTAGTTAATCCAGTATCTTAAACACCACTAATTTAATCTATGACAATCCATTTCTGATATTCTTGATGCTAGATAAAAGTTAGTTGAAGTACTTAAACCTTGGAGTGTGACTTTTGGTCACATGCTAACTAACCACTCTGGAGTATTCACATTCACATTTGGGACACTTAACTGCCCCTGGGGCATAGAACAAAAGGTGCACATTTATGTCATACAGTCTGTGCTGAAATGGGCTCAACAAAATTATGGGCCTCGTGATCCCACCTATATTTTTATCCTGTAGTGTCGTAAGTTAGGAATTTCTGTACCTTCCTCCCTCTCCTTTTTCCACACTGAAGTTACTAGTTCTTCTAAATGCCTGCCTGACAACCTACCTTTCTTGAATTCTTTTAAAACTTTTATCTTAAAATAAATAAATAAATAAACAAACCAATGAATAAGTAGTTTATCTTTAGTTAAAATACTTTGTTTAGAAAATATGGAAAATACAAAGAAGCAACTAGAAGAAAAAGATCAGCTGCTTTCCTACTATTCAGCAGTGGCCATTTATTGTATGTTAAAACCCATCCATTTTTCTATGTATCTACTTATGTTAAAAAGGGAAACATCCAGGATCTTATTTTATAAGTCTAACAATGCAATATAAGTCTAACAATTGCAACAATGCAATATTTCCTTGAGTTATTAACTATTTAGCAATGTGGTTTTTAATAGCTACATAAGATTTTATAAGATTATTGTATAGATAGACTATAATTTATTTAAACGATCCCCTTCTGCTAGACAGTTAAAATATCTCCAGTTCAGTATGAAAGGCATTGCTAGATTAATACATTTAGTTCCTTTAGGCCTATTCCTTCTTGGCTGTCAGCCCACCATTGGCTGTTAAAATGCCAATCTCCTTTTCCTTCTATTTGGGTCACAGTTCTTTTACAAGTTCTTTAACTTAGGTTTTTAAACATTGTGATTTTTAGTTTTTCTTGCTATAAACTGTATAGCAATGAAGCAGGTTAAAAATACTATTTGGAATTTTCAATACTCTAATTAGATTACATTTGCTTGTTTTAAAAAAATTTTAGGAGTATATATCCTGGGAAAATATGGACAGAAGAAAATCAGAGAAATACAAGAAAGAGAGGCTGCAGAGTACATTGCTCAGGCGCGACGACAGTACCATTTTGAAAGTAACCAGAGAACCTGCAATATGACAGGTAAGGCAAAGGGAAATACTTATACATGTGTGAAGTTCCTTGATGATTTATATTAATCTGCATGCTTCCAGCACCAAGATAGAGGGAAAGGCAAAAGAAGAATGATACATATATCAAATATTTATATGATTTAACTGAAATACATCATCTAAAGTGGATTTTAAAAATCAGTATACATGAATACAATATAAAGTAAATGTCCATTGATTTTACTTATTTATTCGAAAAATACTTGGGATACGCAGTACTGGGAAAACAGAAGGTGAACAATAAAAAAAATCCCTGACCTTTGGAATTTATATGCTAGTAAGAGTAACAAACGATAATAAATAAATAACTTCAGGTAGTGATGGCTCCTATAAGGGGAATAAAGGTGTGTGAGAGGTGGGGATGTTCCTTAAGAAACGGCAATCAGGAGAGTCAGGCCTCCTTGAGAAAAATGATACAATGGAGGGAGCAAAATGCTATGGTGGAAAACAAGCTTGGCACGTTCTAGCTGGAGCAGAATGAGCAACAGACAACTGTGGGAAGTGAGGCTACAACGATGGGCCTGAGTTCGTTGGGCCTCCTCTGCCGGAGGAAAGAGTTCCAAGTGTGTTACGTGCACAGTAGACAACTACAGACCTGTGATTAGCACATACTGATCAGCACGAATTGATGGTAATAATTTAACCTGGAAGCCTACTGGGAGAATGCCTAACACAGTCAGCTGCCCACATTTGAAGAGAACAGCTGTTCTAACTGGTATAACCCTTCAAGAATTAGTTCTTAAATCCTTGTCAAACCTCTTTCTTTTTTATTGTTTCAAACTTTTTCTCTAATACTTCTTTCAAGAACGGCGGATTTAGAGGGAATTTATAAAGGTAGGCTCTCTTGGTTTACTTTTGAAAGTAGAATTCTTTTCCTGAGTTCATAAACACTTTGTGTGATGACAACTCGGACGTAGCACAGTGAGTTCCGTTCCCAGTTTTCCCTTGTAATATCGGTGTCTTTGGGCAAATCTAAATCTCAGTTCTCTTTTCTGTAAAATGATCTTCATAAAACCCACTTCATTAATGTTTTGTAAAATGTGATGAAATAATGCATATAAAGTACTTGGTGCTTTTAAAAATTACATAATTCTTTAAATTGAATGAGGCAGTCTGGAATCTCAAAATATATTTCAATTTGACATGGACCCTTGTACCAGTTTGGGTCCTCGGGGAAACTGATGGTAAGATGGGATTAGATGGGCAAGAGATGTATTAGGGGACACAGCTGTGAAGGACAAAGAAGAGAGAGCAGAAGGAAACAAGGAAAGTTTTTAGATCATAGTGCAAGTCTTTCTTCTTTCTTTCTTTCTTTTTACATTTATTATTTACTTAACTACTTACCTTTTTTAAAATATAATTTATTGTGAGATTGGTTTTCATACAACACCCAGTGCTCATCCCAACAAGTGCCCTCCTCAATGCCCATCACCCATTTCTCCCCTCTCATGTACCCCCCAGCAACCCTCAGTTTGTTTTCAGTATTTAAGAGTCTCTCATAGTTTGCCTCCCTCCCTTTCTGTAACATTTTTTTCTCCATTCCCTTCCCCATGTTCTTCTGTTAAGTTTCTCAAGATCCACATATGAGTGAACACATATTGTATCTGTCTTTCTCTGACTTATTTCACTTAGCATAATACCCTCCACTTCCATTCATGTTGTTGCAAATGGCCAGATTTCATTCTTTCTCATTGCCAAGTAGTATTCCATTGAGGTATATAAACCACATCTTCTTTATCCATTTGTCAGTTGATAAACATTTAGGCTCTTTCCATAGTTTGACCATTGTTGAAAGTGCTGCTTTAAACATTGGGGTACATGTGTCCCTGTGCATCAGCCCTCCTGTATCCCTTGGGTAAATTCCTAGCAGTGCAATTGGTGGGTCATAGGGTAGCGAGAAGGAAGGAAGATAAGGTAACAAAAGTCTCAGTCTACAGCACAGTTTCGAGAAAGTTTTGGCAGGCCAGTGGGGAGTCCTCAAGCCAACGTTCACTGCGAGACAAACCTACAGGAATGGGTCTGTGTCAGTATCTCCATGGAGCACTCGTTGTCTGGTAGGCTTGGATTTGGTGGCACATTTCCATGACCATCATGACCCTCAGATGTATAAATAGCTGCATATAGGTAATTAAAGACCTAAAATAGGATAGGAGCCAAATACTGGTTCACTGAAAAAGTTTCCAAATTAGCTTTCTGGTACGCATTGATAAGGGGGTTGCAAATCATATGATTAAGTTTCTATCCTTTTGGTAAGACATAATAGATATTCTAGAAAAGTTTAGTGCTTTCAAGTAAATACAGCTGATTTTTTTCACCCAAAAAGTTGGCCTCAAACTTGGAAGATAGTATCTAATAAAGTGCTTCAGTGTTCTTCCCAGTGGCTTTATCTTCTTCATGATTTTACTAAAGATTTAGGAGCAATGCTTATGAAATTTATACATGACACAGTGCTAGAATGGGATAAATTAATTGTTCTGCCTTGAAAGTCTGTTTTACAGATAACAGAATTATCTAAGTTTGCTTGCAAGCAAAATACATGAGTAAGGGTTGGAAATTGTAGTTGAGCATAAGCTTTGTTATAAACAGTCTGATAGGACTTCTGGTTTTCTGGTAGAAAATTCTAGTTGAGCATAAGCTTTGTTATAAACAGTCTGATAGGACTTCTAGACTAAATTAATCTTAGACTACAGTAACAAAATCGTGGTTCAGGTCAAGGTAGTTACAGTATGTATGCTCTGGAGTAGTCAGTGTGCAGGTCCATTTCTGACTATCTCATGCTAAGCATATACAAACTGGAATGTGTCAGAAGAGGCCAACTAAGGATAATAATAAGAGCTAATACTGAGCATTCTCATGTGCAAAGAAGTACTGTTCTAAATCCTTTGTTTGTCTCAGTCAGTCCTTACAACAGTTCTGTAAGGTAGATCC
The DNA here is from genome assembly GCA_004023845.1 of Helogale parvula. Taxonomy (NCBI): domain Eukaryota; kingdom Metazoa; phylum Chordata; class Mammalia; order Carnivora; family Herpestidae; genus Helogale; species Helogale parvula. Next base: position 14,388 of record PJEM01005653.1, on the reverse strand, counting down.
AATGTTATCCGTGGTTTACAGAAAACACTGAGGCACTGAGAGATTAAATAACTTCCTCAAGGTCACACAGACTCATAATTGGCGAAGGGTTGTCTTGTGATTTGTGGTTGGACTGGGGGGTGTTTATCATGGAGACCAGATGGCTAAAGAAAGATATGAATGCTGTATTCAACCAGATACAGAAATATATTTGTTCGCTGTTTTAAAAAAAAAATGCCTGGAAGAGAATTGAATAGGCTTAAAAGGAAAGTAAAAGGCTCTTATCAGGAGAATTGTTGAAGAGACTCCTCTTAAATCATGTTGTTTTACCACATAATCTTTAAACTAATTCCATACTAACTCCATTTTCTGAATGTAGGGGTCTAGCCTTGATTTTTCTTAGTAGGGTAGCATCTCGCATTTGAGCTAGGTTTATCTATCAAGTCCACTAGAGATAAGCCACCTTTTATGTTGGCTCTGAGCTGCGACTTTAAAGGTCTCACTGACTTAGGTGATTGAATCATACAACTTGAGGAGCTGTGCTGAAGCTACCTCGTGCAGCACGGAAGTAAATGTCTAGAGTAGGCTAAAAGCTAAATTTTCTAGAGAAAAAATAATATGTATTTTATAATTAATATGTCTTACCTGGTCAAGAAATAAAAACCATAAACTGAAGTTTTCCCTTTTAGAATGTGGTATTTGTGATCTCTTGATATTTTTTTCACTTTATTACTACTTATTTAGAGTTAGAAATTAACTTTTAACTTGTATATGTGCATTTCTGCAGCATTTCTTACATCATACGTAGAGCCATAAATAAGCTTGTATACCTTACTTGCAGTCTTTTTCCATGGAGCACTGTGTCTTATTTTATCTTCACGTAACTTCTTGGGAGTTACAGGCAATAACCATTGGCAAAACCAGAACTACAACCCAGCCCCTCTTAATTCCCAGCCTGATAACACTTTTGTCTCAGTTATAATTAGCGCTTATTGCTTTGCAATATTTAATAAATAAACTCTTCTATAATTAGAAATAAAATATGCCATAAAAAGTATAGCTAAAGATAAAAATATTTTTGATCATTTTATTATATTAGAAGTAAATTCATTGTAAAAAAACATTTGGAGAGTACAGAAAAGAAGAGAAGAAAGACGATTATTAATAATCCGTGGCCCACAGATGACCACTGTTAACATCTCAGAATAATTCTTCCCATACTTCCTTGTATGTGTATTGTTTACATTGCTGTGATTATGATATATATATAATTCTGTTCACGTAACATAAGCAGATAGATGATTTATTAGTATATAATCAGTTTTTATTATTAAAAATAATAATTAAACTCTAGCCTTGACATGCCCTCCCAACCCTCGCTAGTCCTATCATATAGCCTAAAACAGTGTGCATTTCTCAGGAAGGCAGTCCCACCCCTGCAACCTGTTTTATCCCCTGTTTACGTTGCAGTGCTGTCCATGCTTCCAACACTGAAAGAGGCCTTAATGCAGCAGCTCAATTCCGAGAGCCTCACGGCTCTGCTGAAAAACAGGTAAGTGCAAGTTAACATCAGTTTCTGTTTATACAGGGCACTTAAATCTATAGAATGCACTAAAATATTTTTAAAACATCATTGTTTCCTTATTTTTCTAATTAAAGCTCATAATATGTAGACTTTTTCAGAAAAATATTTAGTAGCTGCCATTGAATTCTTCCTATTTTGCCCATTTATTTTTGTTCTACCTTGGTGCACAAAGTATTTAGGTCAACAATATTCTGTGTATTTTGGTTTTCATTTAAATATATCTTAAACCGCTTTGGCCTTACTCAGAAATTTAATTATTGAGTGCTTATGGAATGTGTTCCTGAACCAGATGTTGTGAAGCTTCTTAAAGAGTTGACAGTATAATAGGTAAAGCATGTGGACATACATTTTGAACAAGTCATATGAATTTACATTTTATATTATTAACAAAATGAAGTGCAAATATAACATGAGCATACAGTAATGATAAGTTACCTTACTATGACAGTTCACTGAGCATAAAGCACTTATTTTGAGGAGGGGAGGGGTGCGTGCACAAGTGGCGGAAGGATAGAGAGAGGGAGAGAGAGAACCCCAAACAGGCTCTATGCTATGGGTCATGACCTGAACCGAGATCAGGAGTCAGATGTTTAATTGACTGAGCCACCCAGGTACCCCAGAGAAATAGGTTTTAATTGCTTCAAGTTTTGGTCTTAATGGGGAAGTAACACAAATGAAATATACAAATAACACTTTTATAAAAGCAACATAATAACAGACACAATAAATATAGTAGCATTCTTCTTTTTTTTTTTCTGCAAGACCCTGTGTTCCCTATGTTTTAGAGGATTCTGGATAATTAAGATAAGATTTCTTTTCCTTTAAGACTTTGTCATCCAAAGAAAGGAGTATATGACATAAATTATCATAATTTAGGCCATACTGTATGTAGTCTATGGTAAAAAGTAAAAGCAAAATGTGGGGAGAAAATGTGGGAGGCTAGAGAAGAAATGGATTTACTTGGATGGATAACCCTGGACAGCTTTCAAGATGAGATATCATTCCTCTTTTCTTACTCGGTACACAGAATTTCTTAAATTTTTAAGAGTTTATGATAGGCAATAGTTCTCCTTATTCACAGTTTCCTCATTTAAGCATCTTAGTGTATTTTTTCTTGGCCTTTTGATTTGAAGTTACTGTTTGCAGTTTTGGGGGGAAAATGTCCATTTGAAAAATATTTGGATAAACAGGGGCTTGAGCCCTTAAAAAGTGTTTAAATAAGGCCTCCCATCTTATGATTGCTTTTGTTTTAGTTTTCAGTCAACTCTGGTCTTATATAAACCTGTCAGGCAAATTACTTTTTCTTTAAACTAATTACGATAATAATTAATCAGAAATAAATAAATGACTTGATAGTTTTATTCTGTCAGTTTCATAAATGACAAACATCCATCAGTGTTTCCAACATTTGGCATTCTTATTGAAGATTGATAATGGCAGTGAAGTTTCATCAGGAAAGAATCTGTTGTATTTTTTTTCTTTTAAGAGAGAGAGAAAAAGCCAGCGAGGAGCAGAAAAAGAGGGAGATCATCTTAACCAGCACAGGCTTGATCTCGGGACTGTACTATCATGATCTGAGTTGAAACCAAGAGTCAGATACTTAAACTTTTGAGCCATCCAGAAGCCCCAGAATTGGTTTAATTCCTTTTTTTCTTTAAGTTTATTATTTTTTATTTATTTATTTTGTAAGGAAGCAGGTCTGAAACTGACTCCATGAGACAATAGAAGGGCACACATTGCCCAAGGCAGCAGGGACCACCCTTGTAACACCCAATCGGGAAAGGCCAGCTAACACCTTTAACATTTCTAAGGGCTTAAAGATGGAGGCTAAGACTAGTCACGCCCTATGTGAGGGTCCTGGGCCCACTCTGTGATTGGTCAGTACTCTAAATGTTGTGATTGGGTCCCGCCAAAAGTAACAAATACTCTAGGCAAGGTGAATGGTTAAACCTGCTGTCAATAATATTGCATAATAATGATTGGATCACTGTGCCTGTGTCACAATTTCCTGTAACTCCCCCTTCCCAAACTCATAAAAGCCCTACCCCCCCTTTGTTCAGGGCTCTCAGCATGGATCCACCACGCCGATAAAATCTGTGAGCCCCGGCAAGCCTAAACCTGTAATAAAGCCCTTCGCTTTTGCATGCGTGACTCGGTCTCCCTGGCAGTTTCTGGTTTTGGGGGACGATAAAGAAATCTTGGGTATTACAATTTATTTTGAGAGAGAGAGAGAGAGACAGGGGCAGAGAGAGAGAGACCGAACCCCAAGGACATCTGTGCTATCAGCACAGCCCAGATGTGAGTCTCGAACTCAGGAATCGTGAGATCATGACCTGAGCCGAGATCAAGTCGGGTGCTTAACCCACTGAGTACCCCTGGTTTAATTCTTAAACAGATGTTTTCGTGGCATTAAAGAGTCTCATACTTAATTTAGGGTTGATTTTCATCAGACAACTCACTTGAAAGGAATCATTGCATTAAGAGTACTTCTGTCTACATAGATTTGGAATTGGAATCTTTAAAAAAGATTTGAAGGGGCCCCTGGGTGGCTCTGTCGCTTAAGTGGCCAACTTCGGCTCAGGTCATGATCTCACTGTCCATGGGTTCTAATCCTGCGTCAGGCTCTGTGCTGACAGCTCAGAGCCTGGAGCCTGCTTCAGATTCTGTATCTCCCTGTCTCTCTGCCCCTCCCCCATTTTCACTCTGTCTCTGTCTCTCTCAGAAATAAATGAACATTTAAAAAAAATTTAAAAAAAAATAAAGAAAAGGCAGCAAAGGGAACCTAACCTGTAGCCTTACTGATATGGTTAATGGAACATGGCATCTGGAGAGACAAAACAGATGTAGCCAGCAGGGTAATACTTTCTACATGATAAAAAGAGAGCAGGAATAGATAAGCAGGGGGCTGAGATCCCCCTTCTTCACAACTGTAACCCCTGGCCCAGTTTCCAGAGCTGAGCCTGTAGCCAGACTCAAAACTCACTGACTATAAAAAGACGGTTGGATTCCCAGGGAACAGAACCCTGCAATATTTCAGCAAGTGTGTACAGTATTGAGTCCCCCAATATTTCTCTAAGGGGACCTATGTCCATTTACTCAGGGGATATACATTGGAGAAAGAGAAATACCCAGATGCGTCTCCCACTTATGTGCTTGCTCTCTCGCTCTCTCTCGCTCTTTCTCTCTCTCAAAAAGAAACATTAAAAAAGAAAATGAAATGGTTACCACAGTCACAGCTAATTAACATATCCATCACCTCAACTAGTTGCCGTTTTCTTTTTTGTAGCCAGAAGACTAAAAATATACCCTTAGCAAATTTCAGGCACACAATGCTTTACTAACTACTCCCCGTGCTGTCTAGCAGCTCTCCAGAACTTCTTATAACTCTAAGTTCAAATCTACTTTTGACATCTAATGCTAGTGATGTCAACATCAAGAAATGTCCTGGGTGACTGTAAACTCTTCCCTGTCCCACCACAGTCCCCCTAAATAAATGCAGTTTGAAGACACATACCTAATTTACCCCACCACAAACTGCTGCAATTAAGTACTTCCTATGGTGAATATTTGGAACTGCCATTTTCTTATGTTGTTTTATTTGGATTTCTATAGAAAGCACTTGGAAATTTTTCTGAAGTAACATTCAAAAGAAAAAGTGGCTTATTTGCATGAAAATACCTGACCTTTGAATTTTGTTTAATTTCTAACTTATTCAGAATAAATATTCCACCACAAGGCTTGAACATTAGCTTAAGGTTGCAGCGGTGCCTTGTAGGATTTATGCCGTATGTCTTGAACCCGTGTCATCTAGGAAGGAGATAACTGAAACTCTCAGGTCAGTTCAGTGGCAAAGAAAGATAAACTAGTAATATCCCACAGTTGTAATGGTAGCTCAACTTCTTATTGAAATGTAAACTTATGTCTGAATATAATATTAAAGAATGTGGGATTGTAGTTTGTATGTCTTTGTGTTTTTTTTATTTTATTTTCCTCCTTATTTATTGTATTTTACAAAAGTATCAGTCTGTGATAGGTTGGAAATAGAAAAGAAAAATAAAACTGGTCCTTCCATATAGGTGGTGTGGAAAGCACTGAATTCCATCTCTGTGGTACCTCCACACAGCGGAGCACGATGCCAAGGCTAAAAAAGAGAAAAAAAAGATGGCTGTTATTTGTGTACTTCCATGGAATGACTTCCAGGATTTGATGGGATTTGATTATATATATATATATATATATATATATATATATATGTATAAGGAAAATGTGTATAGTGTGTTATGTAAGGGGGCAGATAGGAGTATATATGCATATTTGCTTATATAAAGCAAAACAATTCTGGGGCACCTGGGTGGTTTGGTCAGTTAAGTATCCAGCTCTTGGTTTTGGCTCAGGTCATGATCTCACAGTTCATGAGTTTAAGCCCCAAGTTGGGGTCTGTGCGGACAGTGTGGAGCCTGCTTGAGATTCTCTCTCTCCTTCTGTTTCTTCCCTTGCCCCTCTTGTGCACAGTGCTCTCTCTCTAAATAAATTTAAAGCAAAACAATGGTAAGTTAAATTTGTTTAGTAGTCACCTCTGAAGAAGGGGAGAATAAAGGGGAATGGGATCAGACTTCTTTCAGTATACTGTGCTGTGTAAATTTGACTTTGGAACCGTGTTGATATTTTACATGTTTATAAAACTATATTTAGGGTTTGCAAAGCAATGTCTAAAAAGAGATGGTAAAATAAATCAAATTCACCTAAATATGTACTTGGTGTTCTAACCATAAAGATAGAAACTATGCCAGGTGAACAAAACCCTTAACACTCTTCAGTGTTGCAATTGCTAGTCTGAGACTCTTGTGCATAGAGTGAGGGATGAAGCTTAGTAATTACATTGGTTTCGCTGATTGCTAGTGTGGGCAAAAAGAAATACAGATGTACGATCAAGGAGATGTAGTTAAGATGTGATCCTAATTTTGAATTGGAAATATCATTACGGTGGCTCAGTCAGTTAAGCATCTGACTCTTGATTTTGGCTTAGGTCATGATCTTGCGGTTCATGAGTTCAAGCCCCACATCGGGCTCTGCACTATCAGCACAGAACCTGCTTAGACTCTTTCTCTCTCTCTGGTCTCTGCCCCACTAACACTCACTCTCTGTCTTAAAATAAATAACATTTTTAAAAAGTATTAGTAAGAAGTCATGACATATTTTATCTCTTTGAATATATATACATATAAATAAATACACATTTAATAGCTTAATCTCCCAGAAAGGCGTAGAAACCGTGACCTCTCCAGTAGCAATGAATATCCTTTTTTTTAATTTTTGAGAAAGAGAGGGTGTGAGTGAGAGAGAAGGACAGAGAGAGAATCCCACGCAGGCTCTGCACTGTCAGCACGGAGCCTGAAGCAGGGCTCGAGCTTACCTGAAGTGGGGCTGGAGCTCACCTGATGTCAGGCTTGAACTCAGGAACCCTGAGATCATGACCGGAGCCAAAGTCGAACGCTTACCCAACTGAGCCACCCAGGTGCCCTAGCAATGAATATCCTTAATCGAAGATTCCAGTCACAGACTGCCATTTTCTGCTGTAAGGAACCAGGACTCTCAGAGAAATGGATGATTTTCAGGTTCGTGGCAAGAATTGGACAAGTCGAACCCAGAGGAGCTTTTCTCGTCAATAAGCAAGGAAGCTATCAAAGACTAATAGGGTGACGTTAGAAGGATTCAGGACCCAACCTGAATAGTACCCCCAATGGTAAAGGCGGGCAATTTGAACATTAAGAAAAATAATAACTACAGTGGGCTGAAACATCAAATATATATTTAAAGTACTGGTACTTTAAATCAGAAAAAGTCTTCATTATTTACCTTTGAAGAGTTACTGACATACTTCGTTATTTGTAAGATGGTGAATAAGGGAAAGAAATAAACATTGTTCTTGATTTTCCTGTATAACTTCATAATACATATATGCATATGCTCGGAAGGAAGATGAAGACCGGAAGGATATATACCCTAGTGAAAATTGTTGTTCTCGTTGGTTTCTGGAATTACAGTTGTTCTTTTAGTATATTTTGTGGACTTTGTTTCCTATGGTTATCCTGTAATAAAATACAATTAAATATAAAGCTATGAAATTCTAAGTTTTCTATTAGATTACCTGACTACTATTTTCATATTTTCTGATTTACTTCTTTAGGCCTTCAAACAAGTTAGAAATATGGGAGGATCTAAAGATAATAAGTAAGTCTACCTACTCTATGTGACAGCACATTATTAAAATATTTACAAAGGGAAATATTTATAGTCTGTTGCGTGGGTGACTCTTTTTTACCCCATAGAGTTGTTATCCATATTAAATAATTCTCCTAAAGTAAGTTGACCGATATCTGGTTATAGGAAATACTCAGTAACTGTTAGTGGTGGTGGTAGTATTACTGGTGTTATCGTTCCGGTGTGTAACCCTGTCCTAGACTACCTATGCCTACGTCAGGTACTGTTGGATGCACTATTATGTTGTAAAAGGAAGTTTTGCTCTCACCCAGATGGTAACTTTACTTTGATGTTGTGTGCAAACTTTCATTGTGAGAGGTCGTACCTAATTTATATTAAGCAGGCTATGAGGAAATAGATTGTAAATATTTTGAATTGATATATTTTTGTACTTACAACATTTACAAATATATTTTTAAAGTCATCTTGTGAAAAAATAACCATAGGGAGAGTTTGTTATTTTACACGTTTGTTTGTTTTAATAATAGTACCACGTGGTTTCCTTTCCTCTGTGAAGGTTTCACCCGAAGTATCGTGGCGGTGTACAGCACTTGTATGCTGGTGGTTCTTCTGCGGGTCCAGTTAAACATAATTGGTGGATACATTTACCTGGATAATGCAGCAGTTGGCAAAAATGGCACTGTGAGTTCAGTAGACTTTCATAGATACTGCCCTTTTCCCAAGAGATTCAAAATTTAACTGAATATTACTTATCTTGATGATTTCTATAAAATATATTTTTTCTTTTTAAAAAAGGTTATTTATTTATTTTGGAGCAGGAGGGACAGAGAGGGAGAGAAAGAATCCCAAGCATGCCCCACACTCAGCACAGTGAACCCCAAGGCAGGGCTCTGTCCCATGACAGCGAGATGATGACCTGAGCCAACATCAAGAGTTGGACACTCGACTGACTGAGCCACCCAAGGCTCCTCTATAAAATATATATCATTATATTTGATGTGATTGTAAACTTTTAAGCATCATTTTTCATATTTTTGAAACTAGACTTTTTGTTATGTTAGAGAATATCATTTTTCCTATCATTCCAGGTCCTAAAACTCTCTGCTCAAATTATAGTGAAAGTATTATTTATTTACCAATAATATTGGGTGATTTAACCTTATTTCTATTTGTACAGACAGTTCTTGCTCCCCCAGATGTCCAACAGCAGTATTTATCAAGTATTCAACACCTCCTTGGCGACGGTAAGATTCTTACTTGTGACCTGGAAACTAATTTTAGTTTGTTCATTTGTATTTTTGAGGAATGCAAAAAGTGAACAAGCCTTTTATGTTTGTTTTTCTTTAAATAGGCCTGACAGAATTGATCAGTGTCATTAAACAAGCTGTACAGAAGATTTTAGGAAGGTAAGGCATTTTGCTTTGGCTTCTCTGCCTTCCTGGTTCTGGTGAATAAAAGAAAAATTAAAATTGTTTTAATGAAGCTGATGATTTGACAAATGGTGGTCTGTGAAATTCTTTGTAACTTCATCCAGACACAGCCCTGAGGCGCTGCATTGTGAACCACTTTCTTCATTAGTGTCAGTCTTTTGATACTAAGGGGAAAGTTTTAATGTTTCATTGTTTATTGATTGACTTCCAAACAAACCAGAAATACTTGGTTCTGAGATAAAAGACCTACTTTAAAATATGTCTCTGAGCCTTTTGTCTTCCATTTATTTTAGGAGTATCTATAATTATAGTGGGAGTTTTCTTGTGAAATCTGCAACAGAATTTGGTGTGGCTCTGTAATAATGACACTTTGGCTGATTTCATAATCTACTCTAGTGATTTCAGTCAGCGCTTTCCCGTTTGACTGGATCTCAGAGAGTAACCTGTTAAGAAAAGGGTGTTTACTGGGTATGTTCTATAGTTTCAGTTTATCCCATTTCCCTTTTCTCCCTTTCTAGTGTTTCTCTTAAACACTCTTTGTCCCTTTTGGGCTTGGAGCAAAAACTAAAAGAAATCAGAAACCTGGTGGAGCAGCATAAATCTTCTTCTTGGATTAAAGAAGATGGATCCAAATCTTTGTTATGCCATTATATGATGCCAGATGAAGAAACTCCATTAGCAGTTCAGGTGAGTAATTCATAACCATTTAACTAAACCAGATACTCTATATTTCTAAAAGTTTTTTACTCTTCTTGAAATTTAGGATTCTGAGGCTCTTGAAAGGTAATTGATTTAAAACCATGTATTTTACGGGCCCCTGGGTGGCTCAGTCAGTTAAGTGTTTAACTCTTAGTTTCAGCTCAGGTCATGATCTCACAGTTTCATGGGTTTGAGCCCCCGTGGGGCTCTGTACTGACAGCACAGAGCCGAGTTGGGATTCTCTCTCCTCTCTCCACCCTTCCCCTACTCACACTATCTCTGTCTCTCTCAAAATAAATAAATAAACTTTAAAAAATAAATAAAGCCCTGTATTTCACTAACCTAATTAAAACTTCATTAATTTAGAAAACAAACAGCAATTATGAGTAATTTCTACTTAGAAACATAATTTTAGAGATTCAGCAAATTTTTATTGAGTCTTAGTTATGTGATAGACACCGTAATGTGTGGTTCATATATGATATGAACAAGACATATATGTTCATTACACTTGGAGAATACAGGAGACATTTTCAGTTCATGTGGCCAACCCGTATTTATAGATGCATTAGCAGAAGATATAGCTGATAGCTGGGACAAGGTCATGAAGAGCTTTGTACGCCAAGATGAAGAGTCCAAACTTCAATTTATAGACAAAGATAAATCTTAACCAGGCAGGTACCACAATTACACAGTCTGCTTTGTAAAATAAATCCATGATGGCAGTATCAAAATAGACTAACGGAAGCTCTAGTCACCCAGTTGAGAATCAAAGGCCTAATCTAACCCTTATCATTTATGGTGTTGCTACACGCTGGTGTGCCCTGGGAAGTTGTGATTTAAATTATTCATTGATTAAGAATAAGAAAGGGGTGCCTGGGTGGCTCAGTCAGTTAAGCATCTGACTCTTGATTTTCAGCCCAGATCATGATATATGCTGGGCATGGAACTTGCTCCGGATTCTCTCTCTCCTTCTCCATCTGCCCCTCCCCAGCTTGCATGCAAAGTAAACAGACAAGAAAAATGTCAAAGATTGCAGGTTGTGTGTCTTATATTTAAATAATTTTTTTTTCATATGTAAGTGGGTTATGCCCGTTCTTTACAATTAAGAAAAGGATATCTTATTTGACAAACCGGAGAGGCTCCTAAGCCATGCCTTAATCTAGAGACCTCCTTAGAACAAAGATTGCCATGGTTTTCCTTGCCTGCTATTTTTGTCTCCCCTAGAAATCCTAAAAGTAGACCTGTTTGGGTGTTCAGAGACCCTACCTTCATGAGTTGGCCAAATAAAGGCTGTTGCCATTTAAGGGGAATCTGTGACCTACAGGATAGAGGCTAAACTGAACAAACAATGGGTAGAACAGAATTAATGAAAGAAACAGGAGAAAACTTACTTACAAATTAGAATCTCAAGGAGTATTAAATTGGAATGAGAAAACAGTTTGCAATTTTTAAAATTCAACAATTGGAACTAAAAAAAAAAAAAGTGATTCAAAAGAACAGACCAGATCTTACCTGCACTGAAATAAACCCTGAAACTTTAGATCAAAAGGGCACACAAAGGTCCAGACTAGACTAGACTTGATGAAAAAAGATATATATTTTGATCAAATGTTTTACCAATAAAAGAAAAAAAATATCCTGGGCCTCTGCAACCTCAAAAGATGATCTTTTTTTTTTTTTTTTGTAAATATATTCTAGAAATGTGTTCAAGAGGGTCCGCATAAACAAGGATCTCACAAAATATAATTTTACTTTGATTCATTTTTTTTTTTAGTATAGTTGGCATAGTTACATTAGTTTCACATGTGCAACATAGTGATTCCATGAATTTATACATTATGTTGTGATCACCATCGTGTAACTATCTTCTTTCCCAGATATCCCAATGAGAGCATCATTGACTAGATATTCTTTATGCTGTGCTTTTTGTTCCTGTGACCTACTTATGGAATAACTACTTATTCCATATCTGGAAGCCCATATCTCCCACTGCCCTTCACCAATCTTGCCCAATCCCTCTCCACCCTCCCCTCTGGCAACCATTAGTTTGTTTTCTATATGATCTCAGTTTATATCAGTTTATTCTCTATAAAGGTCTGATTCTGCTTTTTATTCATTTTTTTTATATTCCACATATGAGGGAAATCATACGGTATTTATCTTTCTTAGTCTGACTTATTTCACTTAACATAATACCCTCTAGTTCCCCCTGTGCTGTCTCAAGTGGCACAGTCTCATCTTTTTATGGCTGTGTAATATTCCATTGTGTGCATATATAAAAATATTGTATTAGCCAGTAATACTTTGGGTATTTACCCAAAGAAAATAAAAACACTAATTTGAAAAGATAATTTTCAACATTATTGACAATAACTAAGATACAGTACTTACCTGTACACATGAACTTTTAGTTTTTTGTTTATTTAACATGTCTTGATTGTTGATAGAACATAGACTTTTAGATTTCCTGAATTCTTGGGGTTTCTTAATATGATTACTGTCATCATACTTGTACTAATATTTGAAACCCTAAAGTGTGGCATTTTAATTTCACAGGCGTGTGGGCTTTCTCCTAGAGATGTTACCACTATTAAACTACTCAATGAAACTAGAGACATGTTGGAAAGGTATGTATACTATATGTAACAGAAAACATGTGTTTCTATTTGAATGTACTTAAGGTCATTTTTTAGCTTTTCCTAAACAACGTATGCAACATGGTATCTTGTTAAAATTACATTTTGAATCTATTCCTCTGCATTTAGGTATGATTTCCTACCTAAACTCATATTCTTTTATTAAGGTAATGAGAAAAGTGGATTTTTTTCAAGATGCCCATGCCTTCCTCATCTACTTCCTTAACCGAGAGAATCTGAAATACTAGTTGAGGGACTGGAAGATAGTTAGCATTTATATTTTGAAAAAAAAGCTTTCAGAGATGATTCTGGTACACCCCGTATGTAAGGAAATGTTTAACAACTAGCATTTAAAAGCAAAACAAAATAGAAACTGAACTTGTAGGGAGAAACGCACTTGTGAGCAGGAGGGAGCTAATCCCATTTATACCACATGCGTACTTACGGTACCATGCGCACGCTGCCTTTCCCCCTCCCCAACACAATAAATTTTGAGAATTACTCCCCATAACCTTCTCAGGATAGACTATAATATTCCTAAAACTTTGGTGAAAATTTCACATCCTCCCTAAATTGACTATTACTATTTTAAGTCACCCAGAAGACAGCCAGGGTGTTAAAAATGGGAAGAGCCCCAGACTATGCATTAGAAGACTGGAAGACCTAGATTCAAGATGGACTTTGCTGTTTGTTAGGTATTCGACCTTGGTTGAGCCACTTAAACTCTTTGAGGTGGTTCTATCACTGTAGAATCTGGAAATTTCTTTTATCCTAAGATAATTTAGGACCATTTTCTCTAGTTCTGTTTTCTGAGCAAATTGTACCCTCTGCTTATAAGATATTTTCATGATGTGATGAAAATCAACAAATTTAAAGGTCAACTCAGACTTTCTACAATATCCCTCTCCATGTTTTTTCTTTTTTTTTTTTCACATTTTTTCTTACTCAGGTTTTCACCACATCACTCCACAAAGTTCTAGAAAAGGTCATCAGTGAGCTTTGGCCAGATCTGATCAAGCTGTAATATTTATCTTATTTAAGTTTTCTCTGGTAATTAACACTGTTGATTAAGCCTTTCTTGGAATTCTTTTCTCATGTGGCTTCCATGGCAGTGTTGTTTCCTAATTTCTCTCCCTGTATTCAGATTATTTCTTCTAGTTTCCTCTATGTCCATCTTTCTTGTAATCATACATTTTCCAAGGTATTTCTTCTTATTTTGTCTTCAGCTGCACCAAGCAATTTCATATACTGCTTTAACTACTGTCTGTATGCTAATGATTCCCAAATAGCCCCTGGCCCCCCACTCCCATGAGCTGGTCTGGTGTAAGATTTCTACATCTCAAAAATTAAACTAATCTGTTGAACTAGGCATTTTCTGATTTTGATAGCACATATATATTATTATTTCTATCAAAGAGGTTTTGTGAGATATTGACATAGCATAACAAAAAGAGCTTCAGCCTTAAGAACAGAAAGGCCTGGGTTCAAATTCTAGCTCCCCGCTCACTAATTACATACCTTTCGACAAATGTTTTCATCCCTAAGTATCCAGTTTCTCATCTGTACCTGATAACAAAATTTTCTGACTGAGATGTCTTGATAGAATATGTGAAGCAAATCAGTATCTGTGACTCTTAAGATGATTCTTCTTCAAGAGTTTCCTCAAGACAAGTAATACTGTTACTGATACTTTTGAAAACACATTGTACAAAGTGCTGAATAATAAAGTGCTGAAAATCTAGCAAAATGGATGAAAATTGTCATTGCATTGTGATAAATAATAAGCTTACTTTTTATGCTTAATTTTTTTAAAGATTAACTTCTTGATATCTTC
>PJEM01005652.1:55910-126187 GCA_004023845.1 Helogale parvula | reverse complement strand
CAGGCCTGAGCTGGACGCGGGTGCTGATCACTGACGGAGCGATTTGATTTACAACAGGATGTGACATAAATCACAGCGGACTTCAAGGTGTGGTTTAAAACGCTAAGCACTGGACGTCCAGTCCTGCGATGCCGGCAAGGGGACGTCCTCTCTGAGGACTGGGCTCCTCACTCCCACGAGGGCATGCCCGGCCCCACAGGCGTGTCCCAGCCCAGGACAGCAGCAGCCTGGGCACGTGAGCAGCTGGTCTCCCGGGCTGCCTCCTACGAGGTCACGAGAGGCGACACCTGGGCGGCAGCCCCCAGGGCCAGGGACTCAGGCCCTTCCGTCCTTAGTATCCCCCTCACCTATGACCTAGGCACGTCTGTGGGGTGGGGGGGGCCCAGGGTGGGCTCCCAGGGGGGTCTGAGGCATGGAGCCCACGCCCCCTGTCTGCAGGGCACACGCGGTGCTGTGCTGGAGGCCGCGAGTCCCTGCAGGCTGTCCCCTCCTGGGCACTGCTGGGAGCTGTCATACAGGCTCACACTCCCACTGCTGGGAGTGTCACACACTTCAGGAAAAGTTCACTTAAGGACTGCTCGGCAATTTACATTCAAAACAAGGGCAGCAGATACTCTAAACCCCACCCTTCTCGATTAGGAACTGTATTTTCCTACCATCGGGCTCTTACAGTTGGTTACTCACGCCCAGAGTTTACACATGCACGTATCACACACTGATAGCTCCTCCCTGCACACTCTCTTCCCGCCTTGAAGAAACTGCCCGTTGGTAGCTGGAAATCAACCAAGGCGGGTCTATTTACACTACAGACATTGGCAAACCCTGCAATTCAGGCCCTAATTTATTGTTTTGTTGATTGTCCAGCCCCGCAGCTGGCAAACCAGCCCACACCTGTTTAGGTTCAGTCCTTAAACTAAGCATTTTTTTACAATTTAAAATCTAAAAGGACGGAAGAGAGAAAATAGGTGATAGCAACACATATTGTATGTGGCTGCAAAACCACGTACCAGCAGGCCCCTTACAAAAACTGTTCTCGAACCTGATGGAAAAAATATTAATAATGCAAATGAACTGAAAAGCATCCTTGCTGGCTGTCCGCTGGCCGTCATCCGGGGCTGACAGAGGCCCCCTCATCCTCTGTCATGTGGCCCCTCTAGCTTCACAGCCAGCGAGGGAGAGGATCCCTCCCATGGTTGACTCTCCTTCACCGGGAAGCTCCCAGTCTCTGTTTTTTTTTTTTTTTTTTTTAAGTGTATTGATTTTCAGAGAGAGAGAGAGAGAGAGAGAGGGAGGGAGGGAGGGAGGAAAAGTGAGAAAACAAGTGAGGGAGGGGCAGAGAGGAAGGAGGACCGAGGATCTGAAACAGGCTCTGTGCTGACACCGGAGAGCCCGATGTAGGACTCAGACTCACGAATGTGAGATCATGACCTGAGCTGCCATCTGAAGTCAGAGCCCTCACGGACTGAGCCACCCAGGTGCCCCGCACTCAGTCCCTTTTAAGGGCTCCCCTGAGCAGGTCAGCCCTGCTGAAGATAATCACCTTTTCTTTAGGTCACCTGTGTCATCAGGTGGATTCTGATTACAAAGTGATGGCCTGCCACCTATATTGGACTCCCCTCAGTCAGGAGGATGAATTAGACATGATCTTGGATCATTGGGGTGACCCTGGAGTTCTTCCTACGACAAGGGGAACCTCATAGCTTCTGCCACATCTACTTTTATTTTCATTATTATTTTGAGAATTTAGTGAGATCCTACATATAAAAAGCAACTTATTGCCACATAAAGTCTATCATGTTAAAAAATGCTCTCACGTCCAGTGTTACTGATGTCTATCTAGTGTGTCTTGAATTCACATACCTGAATCTTTGATAACAGAGTTCGTTTCCAATTCCTAGTTCAGAACACGGGATGGAGGTACGTCTCTGACCCTGCTTTGGTTTTGCACTTCTCCCGAGTCGTCCTGAAGAGATTATGGAGCCCAGAGTAGGATGGGGCTTACGAACAGGAGGACCACAGGAACCCCTTGGTCGTCAGCAGGTTCACTCACTTTCCCAAATGCAAGATTTTCCATTCTTCATTCCTTCCCTCCTCTCCCTCCATCTCCCTCCCTGGCCTGTCCCTCCCCCGCTCCCCCCACTTTTCCTCTTCCTCCCCTCTTTGTTCTCTCCTTCTTTCTTCCTTTCCTTCCTGCCAGTTCTTTCACTGACACACTTAGCAGCGGGTATAAAAAAGCAAATCCATCCTGAGTTTAGCAACAGGAAGGGAGCAGCACCTTCTGTCAGTTCCTACACACTCATTTCTTAGGCCAGAGGCCAAAGGAAACAATGAACCACTCAGCAAAGTCTTTACAATGAGCGGCCTGTGCCCACAGTAGCCACTCACAGGGTATTCTAGATGTTCTAAGGCACTGAGGAGGTAGAGAGAGGAACACGCGCTCCTGGCTGACCCAAGCCTTTCAGTGAGGCGTGCCCATGGCCCATGGACACCCCAGTTTCTGACGCTTCTTTCAACAGGGTAAGAGCCACGACATTTGATTTGAGCTCCTTTCTAAACGAAAGCAGTAGTTCAAGTCCTGACGGTTCCCGAGAGCTTCCTTCAGGTGCAGAAGGAAAGCGGTAAGCAGCAAGCAGATTTCCCACGAGGTCCGCAGAGCACTCGGAACCCACACGCGGGTGATCGTTTGTAAAGAAAACTTTGCATCTGTTGCTTCAAGTGCCGGGATGTCACCTGCGCCCCATCTTCTTATCAAGGAGAATGCCCCTGCCCTTTGTTAAAAACAAGACAGTAGGTCCCAAATGGAATGGTTACGCCAAGCCCCAGGTCACAAAACTGACACTTCACTTCGTTACACTGTGGGATCTCTCACAAGCAGAACCTTATAAGCCAGTCCATCAATCACCGAGCAGCACTGCTCGGGTGATCTGCCTGCAGGACCTTCACCCCCACCCACTCCTGTCCCCAACCCGCTCCTGTCCCCAACCCATTATTCCCTGGAGGAAAATAACTTTGCAATAACCAACAAGCTTCTTTGCCTAGTAAGACTTCCTTGTTCCCACTCCGGGCTGCCTGGAGACGTCTTTCATTTTTCCACTCCTTCCAGGGCCTTTCTATCTACTGAATCGGATGCTGCCCGATTCGAATCCATTTTTGCGCAAATAAACTCTTAAAATCTTTCATGTGCCTCAGTTTACTTTTCAACAGTTCTGGTGTCAGAGAAGGAACCAAAGGAGACCCTGCCACCCCCCAGGGGCAAGAGTGACCAGGCCAGATGGTACCTGCAGGGTCCCCGGAGCTCGCTGCTCCCTCTGGAGGTGGCGGGCATGTCCCTCTCACATCCCGGGTCCTGGCTCCATGGATTTCGTGTGCGGAGCTTTCAGACTAGTTGAGCACCTCTTTTTACTGACTTGGAACCGGAACGGGCCAAAGGGCAATCTGGGTCTGACTTAAAAATCTAACAGGACCTGGAGCACCTGGGTGGCGCAGCTGGTTAATCGTTTGACTTGGCTCAGGTCTGATCTCATGGTTGGTGGGTTCGAGTCCTACATTGGGCTCTGTGCTGACAGGTGAAAGCTGTAGTCTGCTTCCAATTCTAGGTCTCCTCTCTGCCCCTCCCCTACTCGCACTCTGTCTCTGTCCCTTTTTCTCTCTCAAACTAAATAAACATTGCAAAAAAATTAAAAATAAAAAGCAAACAAGGTCTGACATAAACAGGAATGGATGGAGCTAGTGTGAGACCTCAGTAAAATGAAATTTTGTTTAAGGCTGATCAAGCAGGTTAAATGTACCAAAGATAAACCTGAATTACGGTGGCCTCCGTGGAGAACTTTTAACCTAGGTAAGCTTATTTGTTTACAGGATGCCCTAGAGCATAAGGGGTCCCACGCAAGCATTCACCATAAAAAAAAAAAAAGAGCGACACTTAGTTTTCCTCCTTTACAATTTCTGGGGACTAGGATGAGACCCAGGGACATCGCACTCCTTCCAGAGCCTGCAGACGGGATCCTGGGAAAACTGGCAGAAGCAGGTGTCGAAGTTCATAAAAAACAGAAAACCAATGGGGGCGCTTGGGTGGCTCAGATGGCTAAGAGTCTGACTCTTGACTTCAGCTCAGGTCATGATCTCACAGTTCGTGGGTTCCAGCCCCATGTCGGGCTCCGCGCTGATACCGCAGAGCCCACTTGGGATTCTCTCTTCCTCTCTCTCTCCCCCAACCCCCTCTCAAAAGTAAATAAACGTAAAAAACAACAAACAAAACCAACAAAACACTGAAGCAGTAATTAGTAAAAGCTTATTGTACACCCACCAGAAAGATAATTTGTAAGCCAAAGACACTCAAGCCAAAACATAGAATGAGGCTCACAGGTATCTTGTTCTAAAGAAGCTTATGCAGTGCGCAGGCAGCGACTGCTCTTCACGGTAACTGGTTAAAATGTTAGAATGATAATAATTATAATTATAATTCTTAGTAGAAACGGAATTAGTCACCGGTTAGCTCATATCAATTCTGGAGAACCATTTAAATTCTGCTTATGCTGCTTAGAGGCATAAAGCGAGACGTGACCCAGGTCAGGTTAGCCTCTCTGTCTTCAAACTAAGCTAACTTAATCTTTGTTTATGACTCAGCTGGTTTTGTCTGCTCAGGGAATTTTCAAGTCTGGCTTCCATTTGTGTTTGACTCTGACAACGGCAAAGGGTGAGAATTTTTCTCAAAGTTAGCGTTCCCAGATCCCTGCCTGTGGTGCCCAGTTGTGAGAAAAAGGTGTAAAATTTCACATCGGCCTTTCCTTTGCAAACTCAGACTCTGGTGGATTTGATTTTGGTAGATGCGTTGGTTGTTGAGGCTTTTTCTGGGACAGCTATTGCTCTCTGGTCTTGTTTTGTGCCCTGAAAACAAAGCCTGGTAGCAGGTCAGGCTGCCCCCCCCCCCCCGCCCCACAACGCGTGTGGCCAGACAGGAATGCGGATTATTTTCCCTTTGCAGCTGGGGTTCTGCTGTTCCGCTGCCCACTGGCAGCTCTCAGGGGAAACGAAGTTTATCTGTCTTGGTTTTCCTTGATTCTGGATCTTGGGAGGACAGTATCTTTAGTATCTTTTGCACTCTCTCTGGGCATGTCTCTTTTATTCAAGGAATTATTCAGGGCGACCAGGAATATTTCCTGTTTGTCCCAGCTGAAACCTGACAAGCTATTTGAAAGGATTCTTTTTTAAAACAGCTCTTAGGGGGTGCCTGGGTGGCTCAGTTGGTTAAGCATCTGGCTTCGGCTCAGGTCATGATCTCACAGTTCCTGGGTTTGAGCCCCACGTCAGGCTCTGTGCTAACAGCTAGCTCAGAGCCTGGAGCCTGCTTCAGATTCTGTATCTCCTTCTTCTCTCTGACTCTCCCCTGCTCATGCTGTCTCTCTCTGTTTCTCAAAAATAAATTAAAAAAACCCCAGGAAAACAAATTTAAAAAAATAGCTCTTAGGTCAGAAGCTGGCACAGTTGGAAGCTGATATTCAGAGCCTGATAGGAACTTCTTCTCTTTTGTCCTTCTCTCCTAAGCTAAAATGAAACTGTGTTCCCACAGAGTAAGAAAAACATTCTGAAGTCTCAGTGGAAAGGTTTACGAAAACTTTCCAAAGATGTGCAGGTCAAAACCTAGAACACAGGACTCTTTGAAATTTCCATCTTAGTTGAAGATATTCTCCCTGACAGAAAGGAGCAAGTTCAAGATGATTGCTGGACGACTCAGTCAGCCTCCACATCATTCAGGTTACAACCTGGTTCTTCAAGAAATTAAAAGCTGTGCTTGTCTTTAAAAGCTAGTCTCTGCAAGATCAGAAGTGTAGCTCTAGAAATAATTCAAAGCCAACCTATCCTTTTTACCAATCCCCAAACACCCTTTATTCATCTCAAAAGGCCTGCAGATATTACAAAAGATCTGGATTTAGGAAACAGAAACCCTTTATGGTGGAACTTGCATTCTTTCTGCAGAGAAAAGATTTAAGTATTCTCAATGCTCTTCTTCAGGAACCAATGTGATTCTTATTAGAAGGAAAGACTATTATAAAAACTAGACTTATAAAACAATATTGAAAGTTCTTCCAATAATATTAGTAGAGAGTTTTAGCCATCTGAGGCGGTAGGTAACCTTAACCTACTCTATCTGCCCTAAATACAACATGGGGTGAGTTCGCATCATGGTACCCGTCCTGTGGCTAAAATTTTTAAATGAAAGGTAGAAGATCTCTGTTTGAATCTGTCTGTATGTTTGTGTGTATTGATTATAAATGCGTGATTTTTTCCTACCTCCAGATGGCATTGTCAAAATTAATTTGTAAAGAGCTCTATTTAATTAGCTTAAAGACAATCAAGTGTTTGCAGAACTCAGAAATACAGAAACTAACTCAAATGTTTTACAAGTTCACATGATCTAGGCTAATCTTAGGCAAATAAAAGCTAGTTTAAGTTTGTTGGCTTAATTAAGACAGGCATGTCTTTAGAGTTATCAGCATTAACACAGGTTTACTGAGAGTCAAACAAGCTCGTGTTACTTCGGTTACAGAATCTGTCAGTAAGAAGAACTTAAGATAATAGTTAAATGTTTAACGTCTCATGAAGGCTTCATAACTGATGTTAACATAATTATTAGGAACAAGTTAATTAAATGGATGGAAGTAAGGTAAAAGTTGATAGATGAACATTTCAACAATAATTATTCTTTATAGCATGTCTAATTAAAAATACTTTCCAAAACTTTTTGATAACTTGAAACCTTAGTTATACTGAGAGAGGTGAAATGATAAATATTCTCTGAATATACAGATGATTTCCAAGTCGGAAAAAATACGGAAGCACGATTCCGTGAACACAGGTTTATCCAATTCTGGCTTCCTTTTACAAAGAAACAAAAGATATTTGGGTCGGTCTACATGTTTGTGTCACATTGAAAATTTACACTGAGAAAGAATATACTTCTAGAAATTATGAAATGTACTTAGAATTTGGCCACTTCACAGATGTGATAGTTCACAATTGCTCCCTTCATAATTTTACCTAGGAATTAAGGCTTCAAACGTTTAAAAACTCCAATTAATATATGTAATTAGAGCAACATTGAAATAAAAACAAAAGGAAATAGTTGTGTGTGGAAAGTAGGTAAGGAAAATAAAATGATCGATTGTTCCAGAATGAGAAAGTAAAAGAAACTTGGGACAAAATACGAACGATTTAAAAAGTCATTGAAGATTTGTGGAAAAGGAATCTTGGAAAAGGAATTTTATGTATGATCAAGCTGGCTAAGATTGGAATGTATTTATTCAAGATTTTAGAAGAATGAGCTTTAATATTAAAAGTGGACTGGTGCAATTTAGAATTTGGTTTACTCTCTGTTAAGTTTTCTTGGACTGTCAGTCTGTTCTTGATTAGAGATTGTCAAAAGTTTTTCTGTTTGTTTTGTTTCATGGTGTTGGTTGCTTTCCCTTTTGAGTGTGGACCCAGAAAGCAAAGATTCTGTGGCTTACTAAACAATCTACTGTGCTTCCTGCTTCCTGTTGTCTTGATCAGGTCTTTAACTACCTAAGAAAGCCCAGTCTTCTCAATATTAAGAGAGCTAATTTTTGTTCACGACTATGTAACCTTCTGTATTTGCTTTTAAAATCTCTACTGTCACTTTGGTTACATAATTTAATCAAATGTTCAAGCTCTTTGGTCTTTCCCCAAAATCAGATCCTAAATGGAATCACTTTAACCTCTAACTTTGAAATTTCTCAGGAGGTCCCTGGACAGTTTAAAAAGATTTGTCTCCTACCTTGGAAAAGAGAGATGTTAACCAACTGGGTAAATATCCTACAGCCTTAAGCCATTCGGTAAGTAAATGCCACCTCTTCTGTGTAGCAATACTTGTTCTGGAAACCAGTGCTTACTTCACTGTATTTTTTGCTCTTTCTAGTATCACCTGAGAGCTGTGTTTCTCATATTTCTTTTATTCCAAGGCTGTAAATTCAGTCTGTGTTCTGCCAGTGAGATTCTCTCCCATGAGACTTTGAAAAGGCAAGGATGATAGACACCATACTGTCTTCCTTTGGATTTGGTAAGCAAAGGCTTGCTGTGGCCAATATGAGGTTCTGCACCCCTCAGGGTCTTACACTGATACATTCGCCTCAGTGACCATCAGCACTGGTTTCCAATACTTCCTTATCTTCCTGACCCTCTGGACCAGAACTGTAGTGATAAGTCTGAAAACAAGCTTCAGGCTCGGATGCCTTCTGCAGCCTTTCCAACATTTCTTAATATAACATTCCCTATATAAGTCACTTTGTGCTGCAGATATCTAAAGCAGTGTATATATTACTGAATGATAAGCTCTTGAACTCATGACTCAATAAGCAAAAGGACATCCATGTTTTAGCCCCCAAACTGCATTTTTATTTGGAAAAGTGAAACTGTCCAAATAAGTTAAGTTATTTGGGTCAAGATCTTACCAGATTTTGATACAATCTGAACAGGAAGACACCTGCAGAAGCCTACTTTATTGAAGATCGGAATTTTCATATTATACTAGAACATACTGACTACCGTAGCATATTGATTAACAGCATATACTATCATGAATATTATTTATTAAACTTTAACATGTAAAATTCAATCGTGTCTCATGTAAAATGGTGTTAAATATATCTATGTGGTGAATTTGTTTAAATTCTGCAGGTGATCATCAAACCTTGGGAAATCAGGAAAGATTATGAGTTTTGACGTATAATTTGATAATACAAACACTATCACAAGAAAGCTACATTAATCACCTTGTGCTGATCATTAATTGTGGGCTGTAAAAATCATTTATTTGGGGATATTATAAAACTTAGTCTAATTCAACCAGATAAAGCCATTCAGTCAGGTAGGAAATGGGTCCCAATTTCTAATGATCCATTTAGAAATAAACAAATGTACAAATCCTGGTTTCTGGCACTGCAAGGCTAGGGGACAGAAAGTGCATCAGGCTCTGGGTCTGAGAACAGGAAAAGGATGACACTATAAAGTGACAGAGGCCAGATCATATGCCAGAACTGCCATGAATCACCTTCCATTTGTGGACAAAAAACTCTGAATCTGATTAAGCTCTCTACCACGTTCTCCCTCTCAATCAAATAATCTAACCAGTGTGGGCACCAAGCAGCAGCCAGATCATGGTGAAAGAGGAATCACCACCATGACCATCCAAGTTAGGGCAATGGACAGGTGGGGTGCCACCAGGAGAAGTGGGGTGGGAAGCTGGGGAGCTGGTGCCACTAGCTTAAGTTTAAAAAAATTTTTTAAATAATGGAAGGGCCTCTCACAACAGACTGACTGTATCAGAATCTGTCTTTTTACAAGATCCCAGGTGATTCTTCTGCAAACTAAATTTCGAGCAGCATGGATCTAGGATTCATTGGCAATTACCAGTTGTTCTCTCAGAAGAGTGAGGCAAAGAGAATCAGACTCTTGGCTTCGTAATGGAGAAATGTATTTCTAGTCACAAAAGAGAATGCTCTGAAAAATACAAATATATGCCAAAGGTGTAGGAAGCAATCCAAAATTTTTGAATAAAATCAACCCTGGACGGAGGATCCTGTTCTGTGGAAAAGTCATGTCAAGATGATCAGTCCCACATCTTATGGTTCAATAGCCTTGAAATGTGTCCTATGAGGGAGGAACAGCATTATTATGCTATGAGCCAATTCAGATACAGTTTAATTAAATAATACGCAAGGTCATGGAGCGTGACTGGCAGAGTGATTTAGAACAGAATTAACTACACCTTTTACTGTGCCCGTCCCCGGTTGTCATCTAACACTGTGGCATATACGTTCTAAGGAAGGTTCTGGCATTGCAGATCTATCCCCGCAGCCAGGGGAATTGAATTCTCTCTCTCTCGCTCTCCGAAGCCACAGAAACCCATCTCATCTTTCTATTTTTACGCCTTTGCTGATTCTAGAGGCTTCCTACCAAGTAATTTGATGCCAAACAGTTGTTCTCCTCGCAGCTGCCAAGCAGACCAGCGTTTGCAGCCTCGGGTTGTGTCCCATGCTGGCTCTCTCCCAAATGTCAGTCCCCACAAGGCTTCTCTTTCAACGGATACATTAGGGTCTTTGAATGACAACTTGAAATTAAATAGAAAATGACATTCATGAGAAAAGATGTTCCTTTCCAATAACTGAGACTCTCCACCCATCTGTCATCGCTTCCTTCTCTGTCTGCCTCGTGGTTCTCCGCAAATCCCAAGCAGCTTGATACAAATGTGATCATTAGAGGATTTTCATATATGAATGCTAATTATTGTGCACTGGCAACACCTAGGACATTCTGCTCAGCTAGCTGCTGCCCTCCCAAAGAGAAGTGTGTATGTCAAGAGTGCAAAACCCAGCCACCTTCCTTTGAATCATCTTACCACTAAAATGATCATAAAGGGGCGCCTGGGTGGCTCAGTCAGTTAAGCATCTGGCTTCCACTCAGGTCATGATCTCACGGTTCGTGGGTTCGAGCCCCGCGCCGGGCTCTGTGCTGACAGCTAGCTCGAGCCTGGAACCTGCTTCAGATTCTGCATCTCCCTCTCTCTCTGACCCTCCCCTGCTCATGCTCTATCTCTGTCTCTCAAAAAATAAATAAAATAAAAATTTTTTAATGATCATAAAACATTTCTAATAAAATTCTCAAAGGTATGGTTCTTTAATTAATTGTGATGCCTTGCCAAATATAAAATTAATTTAAAACTTTATTTCTTAAAGAAAAAAATGTTATCACTCCCTAAAAAGGAAGAGAGAGAGAGAGAGAGAGAGAGAGAGAGAGAGAGAGAGACAGTCCAGGGTAGGTGATGCATAGATGATAGAGAAAGAAACAGACAGATGACAGATAGTTCTGGAGAAACAGATGCAATACATGTTGAGCTCCTAACAGAAGGCCAAGAAGTGGCAATAGTGCTAGTAATAACTCACGTTCCAGAAAGGGAAGAAATTCTACTTTTGAGGAAATTAAAATTTGTTTCAAGAATAAATATTTGAGCCCCATAAAAAATAAGTTTATATACAATGCTAAAATCTGTAGCAGAACTTGAGAGATAAGGATCAGCAGAGGCATGAATTGATAAGACACAATTAAAAGATTAACAAAGAATATTTGCTTTGCAGTGAGGAGAAGAGAGCTGAATATTTAAAGCAAGCCACACAAAAGACACCGAGGTGGTGAAGCAGAAAATAACACCAGTAGTTTTAGTCATGCCTTAATTTAGTCAGTAATCAATCATTGATCCCGTCTCCCGTAAAAAACAAAACAAAAAAAAACAAAAAAACAAAAAACAAATAAAAGACCAAAGACAGATCCAGGTCACTCCATCCCTACTCTGTAACCACGCATGTTATTTCTGCTGGGAGAAATAAACTCACGCACTGATGAATGAAGAGAACATACAATTCCACCGGCTACACTTTCAGGCTATTTTAAGAAGGAAGCCATAGATAAAATGTTGGCAAGTTGGTTTAAAGCTATACCCAACAAACACTTTAACAGTTAGGGTGATTATTCATTTTGTCATTAAATTTTTCCATTTACCAAGTCATTATATACCCTAAATTTCCATTAAATTTCTTAGTTTCAACAGTGGACTCAAAAACACATCACTAAAAATAGGGTCTGTGAAATAAATATTTTAAAAATTATTTTAATTTAAGCAGACAAAAGCAAACACTATTTATAAAAGAGGATTATAAGGCAAAAGTCGTGTGGTAGGCTGAATAAGAAATGGCCTGTCCCCCAAATGCCTATGCCCTAATCCCTAGAAACTATGAGTATGTTACCTTACATGATAAAGGGACTTTGCAGATGTGACTAAATTAAGACCCTTAATGGAGGGAGATTATCCATGATATCCCAGATATGATCTGATCGGGTGTAGTGTGACCACAGGGGATCTTAAAAGGTGGAAGAAGAAGGGTCAGAATCAAAGAAGGTAGTGAGATGATAGAATCAGAGGCTAGAGAGAGAGAGAGAGAGAGAAAGAGAAATATACCAAAAGCTACTGTGCAGCTGGCTGTGAAGATGGAAGGGAACAGGGGCCATGAATGCAGGCAACTTCCTGAAGTCAAAAAGGCAAGGAAACAGATTGTCCCCTAGGACCTCCAGAAAGAATGCAGCCCTGTGGACACCTTAATTTAGGACTTCTAACCTCCAGAATGATAAGATAGAACATTTTTGTGGTTTCAGACACTACAAAAAACTAATAAAAAGTAACTAATGCAAGTACAGTAAAACCTTGGTTTGCGAGCACAATTCTGGAAACATGCTTGTAATCCAAAGCACTGTGTATCAAAATAAATTTCTCCATTAGAAATAATGGAAGCTGAAATGATTCATTCCACACCCTCAAAATATTCATATAAAAGTGATTACAGTACTGTAATATAATATAATAAAGAAAATACAAAATATAAAGAAAAACAACTTGCACTTCCCTTTGAAAACCTTCGGGGCTGGTGTGAGGGAGACAAGAGGGAGGAGGGTTGCTGTGTAGGACGACTTTCACTGTCACTAACGGAAATTGACTGCAGTACGGTATTAATAAACTCTCGTCATAGACTGCATTTAATGTAACTGGCAATAAGGCAGCAGAGGAAATGGTCTGCATCTGCAGACAGCCTGACCTGGAATGAAGCAAAGCTTTCCTAAGCTCACTCTTGTATGGAAAAGCAAAGGACTGTCATTAGGTGCTTTGAGGTGACAAAAATTAGCACCAGTTATGGGCACCTTCCAACATTCTGAAAATTCACTGAATTCTGCCGAGACTGAGCATCCAAGCACGGGAAACGATCACCCACAATTCTGCAGCAAGAGAGGGAGAGAGCGAGAGAGAGAGAGAGAGAGGAACCATTGGCTCAGATGTGATCATGTGACATTTGGCATCACATACTACTCGTATTGCAAGACACTGCTCGTTTATCAAGTTAAAATTTATTAGAAATGTTTGCTCATCTTGCAGAACACTCGCAAACAAGTTATTCAAAATTGAAGGTTTCACTATCTCTAAAAAGTGATTTACCATCATTCATTGACATTAAAATAAAAATTAAGTCACAACAAGAAAAAAGTATACACACACTGGATTCACTTGAAAATGGCATAACCACTGGGAACGATAAAGTACTAAGGAGTAACAGGAACACTCCTATTGCTGGTGGGAGTAGAAGCAGGTATGGTCACTGTGGTGGACTGTTATTCTAATGGTTCCCATTCACTCAGCATGGTCATGTGACTTTCTTGGCCAATGGAACATCAGCAAATGTAAAATAAACAGAGGCTTAATGAATGCTGGGATTGTTGGGGCCCCCTTGCAATGAGGCCGTCTACCTTGTGAGGAAGACCAGTTTAATATCTTGGAGGAAGGAAGACAACATGGAGACAGACAGACTCCCACTCAGTCTTGGGAAGCCCCTCTCTCACAGCCTTCCAGGTATACATGCAAAATGGGCAGAATACACAGCCTGCCCAGAGAATTGTGAGAAATAATACATTGTTGCCGTTTTCAGCCACTCAGCCTGAAAGTCTAGTTTGTGCTTCAGATCCCATAAAGCTAAGGCAAGAGCTTATCATCAATAGTGCCTGGAAGCTGAAGTATAGAGACGCATTCGAAACACAAGATCAGATAGAGGCACCTGATTTCCACCATAACCCATGAATCTGGCTGACTCCTTGCCTCCTTTGCCCTCTGGTGAGGCACTAGGGCTCCAGGGTACAGGAATTACTGAAAACACAAGGATGAAAGCTTCCATGGAAGAGTAAGATTCTGTGCGTTAATCAAATTTAGGTAATCAGTCTTAGAATTTCCAGCCACACTGGGTGATGCATGAAGCCAAGGTGCAGACACCTGGAGGTTCTTTGTGAAACAGTCCTATCAGATCACCATATAATGAGAGCCACCAGGGGGCAATGTCCAAAGTACCCCTACTCTTGAGCTTCTGAAAGTTGTTCAGTGACTGTCTCCTAAATATGAGTAGACGAGCAAGACCAGCAGGTGTTGAGGTAAAGCTTCTACCATAACGGACACAAAACCAAAACAAGGGATTGAAGGGAAACTGGTCCTCTGAGCAGATGTTTTTAATGCTACCATTGGTGTCCTTAATACCTTGAAAAGATACTTTACTGGTGAAACAAGAAAAGGAGACTATAAGAAAAGAACATACAGAGGATTCTAAAGAGCCCTTGGAAGTTGTAATACGATAACAGTAATGAAAAACTCAAAAGAAAAGTCTGAATGACAAACTTAAGGGATTCTCCATGAAGACAGGAAAACGAAAGCAATAAAACCATCAAAGGAAAGAGACATTGTAGAATAAAAGATAAGAAAACTAATCTATTCAAGAAGTCCAAATCCAAATAATAGCATTTCCAGAAGGGTAAAATGAAAAAATTAAGTGAAAGAAATTTTTTAATTCAACAAATCTCCCCAGAACTGGCACGAATTTCCATATTGACATGACTCATCCAAGCCCAGCACAATACACCACAAATGTTTTCAAAATTTTTCAAAAAAAGAAATTCCAACAGTGTCCATAGGGCCAGGACCTCAATCTTCAGATAGATAAAAAATCAATATTTCATCAGACTTCTCAAACGAAACACCAAATATAATGATGAAAAAAAAATGGCTTGGAGTACTAAGAGAAGATTATTTTCAATATGAGATTCGATACTGAATATGTTACTGTTTTTAGTATATGCAAACAAAAACACTCATTTTATCTTTTGCTGGGCTATAACGTGAGAGTAAGAAATAACTCCTACCTATGCTGTGGTGCCAGGGAAGAGGCCACATAAAGCCTGAACCATGTCTGAGACACAAATACAAAAGCATGTCCATGTATGGCCCCTTAGTGTCCTAATCAAGATATTTAATTGTATTTGTAACTCAAGCTTCCATAATATAAGGATAACCAAGTTTTGCATCAGAAAGAGCAATGATCTACAACAGAAGATCTAGAGAGGCTAGAGTCTATATTGTATAATAATATTCTTTTTCTGTATTCCAAAATATTCATTGAGGCTGTTAAACAGATCTGAATTCATACCAATCAGAGGAAATGTTCAAACGAATGTCCTTCTTTTACACCTGAGACGTGGCAGGAATTCGTTGAACAATATTTAGCAATCTACACACACCAACTCAAAGCTCAGTACATTTCTCCTCAGTGAGGATTTACAAAAAAGTAGTATTTATCACACGATAGGACATTATAGCTTTTCTCTTATCAAATTAATTAGGTTAAAAATATATTATCTTTTAGTTTTTCTGTGAAAGACATGTGATCTGCATAGTCTATACAGATTTAAATCAGCTACTACATTTAAACATTCTGCAACCGACACTTTATTTTTCTCTGTATTACTTAGAGCACCTAATGTAGTTTAGAGTGAGGTGAAAGTTTTCAACAAATACATAATGAATATCAGAATAAAATAAAGGAAAATTTCAATATAATATATTTGGAAACTGGGCAAGATGTTTAAATGAGATGAATTTTATTTAGCTTCCTACTTAGTAGACTGGTTGGACACCTGGTAGAATTCTATTACCATCAAGGTTTGGTGTCATAGAAATACCTATATGATGCTTATAATTCATAAGGTCCTAAAAGATTTAGAGAAAAGCTTAGACAAGAACAAAATTAACAAATCTACCAGTATTTGCTAACTCTATGAACTAAATAACTAAATGACAAAATAGACAGCGACATCTCCCTCTCACTCTCTCTTTCTTCCCCACTCCATCCCCCCAGCCCCCTACTGTCTCATCTCAGCATCTAGAATAAGCAATTAAAGTGTGTCACTATAGTCCTTTGTGATCTAACATCAAAATTTTATGTTCCCCATTCACTCTGTACCAAGTTTAAATGTAACTGCTAGCAAGGGAATATTACCACATGTCTGCATGAAAAATGGCTCTCTCCTACCCAAGCCTTGTTTCCTTATTATTAATTCTGAGTCTTGGGTTGCCAATGACGCAGTGGGGCTGAGAACTAATAAGCTAGTATGTCCCCTGGCCTTGAACGTCGTCTTATATAAGATGCAGATATATTCCTGCTTTCTCCCTTTTCCTTCCAATCCGCTCTGGAGGACGGTGCACTGAGAGAAAATATGGGTCGCTTATATTATGCCAAATCTAGTTTCCAGAAACAGACTCCCCTACGAGCTCCCAACGGTTTTTGAGGCAGCTCAGAAAACATGAAAAGCAGCAGGAGGAAAAGATTCACTACAATTCAGGTCCCACCATATGGCAGGTGCTAAGCTAGTCGGCTTCTGATGTGTTTACTTTAGTTCATATTCTCTAATAAAGAGGATATTACTGTATTGCCATTTTATAGATGAGTCGGTTGTGACTTGGAATTTAAATAATTTCTCCAGTTTACATAGCTAGCACTTGAAAAAGCCAGGACTCACAAGTGGATCACTGACCCCCAAGTGCTAGTCTTGGCCATGCTACC
Source organism: Helogale parvula (assembly GCA_004023845.1). Classification (NCBI taxonomy): domain Eukaryota; kingdom Metazoa; phylum Chordata; class Mammalia; order Carnivora; family Herpestidae; genus Helogale; species Helogale parvula. The sequence goes on along the minus strand of PJEM01005652.1, from coordinate 109,697 downwards.
CTCACTGTGTCTTATATCTATGTGTCTGCCTTTTCCGCCAGTGACGTCATTAAGGACTGAAATCCCTTTTTCCAGGGGCTGCATTTGAGAATTACTGTTACTGAATGTGCATTTGAACACAGAGCACGTTTTGAACAAAAATTTCTAAATTCATTCAGAACCTCGAACATATCTACGGCGATCCAAAAGAAAATTGTATAAAAATCTTAGGAAAATCAAAACAGAATTACTTTTATTTTGCTGATTTCATTCCCCTATAGGGCTTTGGGGAAAAACACTGATAGAAATAATTATAAAGTCGTAACGATGTGGTATTTAACGCGTTTCACAAACGGAGTACTCGCAAGCCATGTCAACGAGTTTTATTATTCATCCCTAGTCATCTTCTACTAGCAAGAAAGAAGAGACCAACTGCTCTGCTTAAGTCCATTTTTCCTTTCCTTCCTCTCCTGCTCTGCTAGGTTCTCCTGGGCTGAAATCTACAGGCTGTAATTCCCAGGCTTTCTTATACTCTGGCTACCAATTAGGTGTAGGCAGTGAGAGACACAGGAACAGCGACTGTGGGAGGAGGAACCAGGGAAGATATTTTTATTCCTGCCCTCTCCCTGCCAGATTACCATGTCGGCAGGGGCTGCCTCCTCTGATGTGTGGCCACTGCTCCCGTCACGTGGCTTTGTCTCCTGTTTCGGCCTCTCTCTCTCATCCCCAGAACAGCTTTCTCCCCACAGTCCCGCAGGCCCCACGGAGGTAACAGCTCTGGGCACTTGGCAGTCCCTGGGTGATTTAATAGCCCATCATCACACTCTCTTCGGGTAATTCATTGGTGGTGACTATTGTCTCCAGCAGGAATCCACCCCCCCCACACCCCACCGCAACGGCTGAAGACCACTAGAGGTATTCCCAAAGCACACCCTCAACACAGGATAACGGCACAGGGTTGCTGGTGTTTTCCATCAACGCAGACATCTCCTCCTTGAAGGGGAAGACGGGTCCTGGAACCCTGTGGCCAGCAGTGACGTGAGTCACCCAAACCTACAGCTGCTGACAGTGCGGGCTGCAGGTCAGGCGGAGGGAAGATCCGCACGTAGGTACCAAAGCCACAGTGGTGTTTAACCAAGACTGTGAGGGAAAGTAACGACTGCTGGCTGCCTGGGAACGTACCCAGGGAGAAAGGTAGATTGAAAGTGCTGATTTAATTCAGAACGCTGGCGACGTGGCCTCGCGGCCTGGTATTCAGCCACGTCTGCCTACACCTGCAGATCTCTGGTGAGAAGATTCTTCCCTGGTTGGAAGAAATGGGATTCTGACTCATGGGATGTGGCGTTTGGGGAAGCAGAGTTGAGGTTGAGAGCTCAGAACCTAGCACATCCCTCTGTGTCCATCAGAAGCCAGCGGATGACAGAATGTCATATTAAATTTGGGCTAAATTTATTTACAAGCCTGCACTCTCCTGGGATTTGGGTTTAATAAACTGATTTGAACACCTGGAATGGAATTAACAGTCTGCATGACTGATTAATTCTTCCATCAATGGGCATCCATCGTCAAAAAGGTTAAAGTATCAAACTCCCAAGGAAATTCTTGTGACTGAACAAAGCCGGTGGCTTAAGAAGTGGGTCTAATGGATGCGAACTGCTCAGTCACCCCTAAGTCCACCCCTAGAAGGGACAGCACTTGGCTGTGGCCCGCATCTCGGCACACAGTGGACATCAATGGAAAGCTATGAGAAAGCAACAAAGACTTGAATTCCTTATGAATTAAATCGTAGGTGCTGTCAGAAGAGAAGGAGAATGTGAAGTTGGAAGTGAAAGAAAGGCATGACGAGTGTCCACGTAAAGAGCGTGATGGGAGCAGCTATGTTTTGTGTCCGTGAGTTGTTTTCTTCTCCCCCCGTTTCCTGCCACCTTCTAGAAAGAACACCAGTCGTGGCTAAAGTTTACGACTTACCTTCCAGGTTAGAAAATGAGCACATTCACTTCCCTTGAAAGAACACAGTAGTTACGGGGGATTTTGCGTTGCCCTTACACTGGAGATTTAAGTGTGAGGTGTTGGTTTTTGTTTTTTAAGGAAAGCACACGGAAAGGGCAGTCATGGAGTCTAAGTGGAAAAATGGGAGAACTGAGGCAGGAACTCTGCATTCCCAGATACATACTTAAATTTACATATATGTGTGTCTGTGTGTTGTCTATCTATGTAGAAGCCAAAGGGAACCCAAGGTTTATACTATCTATATCTACATATCTATATCTATAATCTATATTGTATATCGTGTATCATAGATATAATATATATACCATATATATACACACACTGTATATACTTACCTTTAAGTTATCAGAACCAACCTGGAAGTCAGAGGGGCTTGGTTGTGATAATTTAAAGGGAAAAAGAGAGGGACACCGGGCATTGTCCTGGCTCCCTCCTGCCGGGCTGGAGTTTGGGTGGGGCTCTCTGGCTGGAGTTTACCCCCATCAAGGAGCCCTCTTGCCACTGCTAAAGCTCTGAGACCCAGACCAGCTGCTTCTTTGTGCCCCTCTGGCCTTGGCACGGTAACTGCTTTTAGCTGTGACTCACCATTACCGTTACTTGCTCTTTCACTTGTCCCTACACCTGATCTCGCCATTAAAATCTCTTCAGTTCACCCAGGGTGTGTTGTTTGCTTCCTACCAGGAACTCGACTCATATACAGTTGTTCTATCTGTGAATTTCAGATCAGCTGTATACGGTGACTCAAGACTTTAGGAACAATATACCCTCACTGGGGTATGATTACATCATGTTTCTTTTATAAGTGAAAAAGGAAAAAAAATAGGTCTTTGTATAAGAGAAGGTTTCATTTTTCTAAGTAAAGAGATTAATGTTTGATGATACTGTGAATTATATAATTTCCTTTTTGTACTACTAGTAAAAACACTTCCTACTCATCCCCATTGTGTTTAGTACTAAGGATAAGACAGTGAACAAAGTCCCTACTCTTCAGAGAGTTGGGGACTTAAAAAAAAAGCAACAATCATGTTGATAAAGTAAGTACAGGGGCACCTGGGTGGCTCAGTAGGTTAAGCGTCTGACTCTTGGTTTTGGCTCTGGGCATGATATCACAATTTGTGAGTTCGAGCCCCACACCGGGCTGTGTGCTGCCTGTGTGGATCCTCTCTCTCTCTCTCTCTCTCTCTCTCTCCTTTCTCTGCACTCTCTCAAAATAAATAAATAAACTTAAAAAAAAAAAGTCCAGCTTCTGCTTGGTGCTAGGAGAGGAGTAAGTCAGGAGATGCCAGGGAGGAGGCCAGGGCAGGCAGGGAAGGAGGTGGTCTTCCCCACTCGCATTGCCTGCTTTGGTTCCGGAGCTTCCTACACTCCAGGAAAATGGCTCATCCCAGCCCCAGGAGGCAAATGCTGCTGAGTGTAAGCCAATCATGGTGATTCCACCCACTTGACATGGAGTCATTCAGGCCTCATCCAATGAGACACACAGGGGCACCTGAGGGGCACCTTCCTGGACGTGTTTTTAATCCCTAACCAAAAAAGCAACACGAAGCTTTAAATGCTCCTTCTTCTTTGTGGGAATGTCACCATAAGCACCTGTGATGCGTGAAAATACAGCAGACAGCTTCGGTCATAGGTGACAGGACCCTGTCTAGACATGTGCCAAGGACAGGAGAGCAGAAAGATGAACAGAGTTGGGTCCGGGATGACACTGCCGAGCTGATAAGCCTCGGACTCCCCTGTCCTTTCCTTCCTTAGCCACTCTTAGCTTAAAACAAGAATGCAGCAAAGCAGTCACATCTAAGCTGAGACCACAGGATAAGAGGCCCGCAAAGTAGGGGACAACATGCCAGGGGGAGGAGAAAACAAGAATAAGACCAGGATTGTGAGGAAGGACAGCACCCCAAGCCGCTAAGATCTCCTCTCTCGTCTTCCCATATGTGTATTTGCATAAGATGTCTGAAGTTGTATTTGGAGAATCGGGAAAAGTACAGAAAGAAACCCCCCAAAATTCCATGACTGTCCAAGTTAAAATAGTTTGTCTTGTTCTTTCCACAGTATTTTACAGAACGGGAGTTCCAATTTTTGTTAAGAAAATATAATCACTAAAGTCATTATTCATCTTAGATGTGAATCCCAAGGTCTGAGTTCAGTCTAACTCTCTAGAACCTAGTCTAACAGATATCATAGTTTATTCTGATAAATTATACCCGTGTAAAAGACAAATTCAGAGACATCAGCTAGGCCTCCTGTTTTGACCATCTTGAGTTAGTGCTATTATATAATTTTCCCTATTATTTATTTTTATAGTATCTTTGGGGTTGGCTGAATCTGCAGAGAAAGCCTTCCAGGCAGTCATTAAAAGTGCTTTAATATAATCCCTTTATTAACTGCCAACATAATCTCTCTAAGAACTACTAAGCTTCAAAACTGATGACTTATTAATTGTGGTTTATGACATTAAACATGTAGGGTCTTTAATAGTAAAACAAGCAACAGGCAGAAAGTTCTGAATTCTAACCTTGCAAGAATGAAACAGTTCCCAAATTTGGTCCATAACTACTATATCCAAAAAGGTCAGAGGGGCACCTGGGTGGCTCAGTTGGTTGAGCGTCCAATTCTTGATTTCAGCTCAGGCCACAATCTGAGGGTCATGGGTTTGAGCTCCGTGCTGAGCATGGAGACTGCTTAAGATTCCTCTCTCTATCTCTTTCCCTGCCCCTCTCCTCCGCTCCGGCGCTCTCTCTCTAAAGTAAAAATAATAATAATAAAAAAGAATAACAAACCCTGCAAAAATATCAGGAAATAAAACACAACAACAAAAAGCATGTCCAATAGGAAGTTTCGCCACAGTGGATTCTGTTGCAAGAACCATGGTGTTTAGACTGTAGCTTCATTTATTCTGTGGTTCTCTCTGTTTCTCCCCCCTTTATGTTTCTCTTTATTTTGTACTTGAATAATGCCAGGAATGGTGCTTTGCCATTAGTCTGCAGTGAGTCAAGCCTTCTCAAGTTTATTATAAATCCAATACAATTCTGCAGTTGCATCGTGGGTATCTGATTTATGGGTTTCAGCTACAGAAGTACACAAAATAAGTATTTCCACCCCGTATATATAGTAAAAGCTTGATAAGACATGGTTTAAATCAGGTTTAATAGAAAATGGGCTATAAACATATTAGAACAGTTTTAAGCAAACTATTCCAAAACGTGCAAAAGCCCTAAAAGTGCTAAGTTATAGCCCTGCTCGCCAGATTATGCAGGTAAGAGCCTCTGAGTCTTGCCATTAAAAATTCTATTTTCAGTGCCGTTTAGCGCCCATATAAAAATTCCATCTGAACCAAGATGAAGGATATAAGTCCTCAGTAAAAGAACAAGGTATTGTTGTTTCTTTAAAGCCTTGGGATTTTTGTTGTTGTTGTTCAGTTAATATAAACCATAAATCTACAGATTATATTCACTTTGATTTTGTCCCTTTGTTTATAAAAAAACATAAAGACCTGTTTGGCTAATGCAAATTGACAAGATTTTTTTTTATGTTAGGGAGCACGTGTGACTGGGGGAAGGGGCAAATCCTAAGCAGGCTCCATACCTAGTGTGACGCACAACGTGGGGCCCAAACTCACGATCATGAGATCATGACCTGAGCCGAAATCAAGAGTTGGATGCTTAACTGACTGAGCTGCCAGGTGCCCCAGACAAGATTTTAAATAATAATAATAAATGTTTTAATCCTATGGTAATATTTTTAGTCTAAATCACTGGTTATGAATTGCTTTATCAGTGATTAAAAACAGACATCATTTCTCACATATTGACCTAGAAGTTTGGGATAGTTATCACATATCCATTTCAGTAAATAGATAATGGTTAACACACGCAATGGATGGATTTTCCTACTTTTTCCCTAGTGAAATAAGAAAAGTCTCTGTTCGCCCATGTTCAATCGAGGTCAAATGGCAAAGCTCTTAAAAAGCCTCCCGGGTAAGACCACACCCATGCTTAGATTCTTAATTTATCTATGTAATATAACATTACTCTTTCACCTACAAGGTGGTAAAAATGGTGAATGTAAAGACCTCGGCTAAGGCCCCATGCTCGGAGGCTACATTGGCAGGTCTCTTCTTCCCTGTGGTTCAGTGTGAATAGTCACCTGAGACATCATACGATTCCAATAAGTGATGTCCTGTAACGACTGATATCCTTTGGATTGTTGATCATGGCATTGCTTCTCTCTCATTGATTTTAATCAATTATGACTATTAGCATTATTATCATTATTGTGTAATCAAATCCTGTGTAATATCTAAATATTTAAAAGTTTTAAAGGAGCAGGAAGGAAGTCACTAGAAGCCATACCCAGGGAGGAGAGGTGTCGGATTCATGTTTTCAGATAACTCAAGAATCTTCTAGAATCTCTTTTCTGGCCAGAGCACGGAAGAAGAGCAGTGGAAGCGATGCTGTCAGTGAGGGAGGCCTCGTGGACACTGAGGGTCAGCACCAGATGGTGTTCAGTCCAGGGAAAAGTGTTCTGGTCATTAAGGAAAAGCCAGGTGACCCCACAGCTCCCCAGGGCATGCAAGGGAAAGGCTAACTATCTTCCCGTATCTGACCGGGAGCTCACTTCCTACATTAAGTTTGGCCCAAGATCAAGCATCGTAAACTCTCCCTCCCAGGTGAGCAAGATGGTCTTTGCTGCCATCAAAAAAAACGTGGGGGCTTCGACACAGACCATGGTCTCAACCAAGCACTGGATCTGCCGTGCCCTCACCCACACCCACCCGTGCATGGTTTTAATTTCTCCCACACAGTGGCCAGCACCTCTGCAAGAGGCTGAAAGACGGAGACCTGCTGGTCACGTGTGGGCAGTCCCCTCTTCATTCTTGAGAGATGTCAACCCCTAAGAGGCAGGTTACGTTTGGTTCTCACAGAATCGCCCAAGCAGCCGGTTCTCTTGACAAAGTCTGGACGCTGGCTGCAAACTTCGTGAACAGCCAGAATAGCACATAGTGTGGACACAGAATGGCCCAAGGAGGCAGGATTAGTCCTGACACGTCCCCCAGCTCATCTCTGAACAGGGACTGTGTCAGGCTCAGAGAGACCACGGAAGCAAGACAGATGCTGTCCCTGCCCTAGAAGACAGAAAACAAAACAGAAACTTCGATACCTTACAAAGCCTACATCAAAAAGACTGTGATGGGGGTCAACACGAGGACCTCTAACATAAGCTCACGAAGGCAGGCAGACGGAAGGGAAAGGGATGCATTCGTCAGGGAAGTCACTCGGGAGGAAGAGAGCTTTAGGTGAAGATGGAAGGACCCTCCCTCACTGTGGAGCCACCTGACCAAACATAATTAGAAGCAGAGTTTCACTCCCAGCCTAATCCCGTCGCTCGGTTTATTTTCCTGGTTACTCTGAAAAGTCAACTGTCATTAATTAGTGCCCTAAATTCTTCTCAACTTGTTTTCTGGGTAAAAACACTGTCTCCATGATTAATTGCTAACTCTCTGAGGACAGTCACTGTCTTGGACATCTTTTGCACTGCCTGGTGTTTACCGATGCTGGAAACAGAGAACTGAATTAATAAACTCTTGTTATGGGAATGATTGATTCACATATTTAAAAAATAACATTCACTAACATTCTGTAGATGTTGACTACTGTCCTCTGTCATCCTGAGACAGGGAAATCTCTTGAAATGGGCGTAGCTTGAATGCTGCTTTTTAAGGCCCATATATCATTGTTATCTTTTCTTTAAGAGCATTTGAATTATTGATATAATCTTAAAGCACACCACTCTAGATCATCACCATATCTACCATAAACATTCTTCGTCATGATGGAGATTTCTGGAGAACTAGATTTTGCAAATTGTTAAATAGTTGCTGTGCTAATGAGAATCACCATGACTAACATTAAAATATTAAAGTAAGTTAATATTAAGATAAACCCCAAACTTGCATTACCAACATACCTGAAAGGACTCTCTTCTTAGTTCTAGAGCAAACTGCACTAAAAACTATTCTCTTTCAACTCTCGTATTTCCAAAATAGCAAATATTTTTCACCAGAAGATGTTAATCACCAGCATAGACCAGAGAGTCCTAAAAATGGCCAAATCAATATAAACAAAATTTATTCAGTAACAGAAAATTGCTTCTGTGCAGTTTCTCATGTGCTATGTTTTAACATAAAGGGGATATTTCACAATTATAAGCATCTACCGACAGATTCATAGCTGTTAGTGACGGCAGAAGCTACTAAATTAGTGTCCCGTTTCTTGAGTTTACTAATTTGTCTTAAACAAAGTAATTATGATTGTTTAAAAACATGGTCCTAAAATAAAATACAGACCCATATGAGGAAAGCATATTGTCTGAAAAAAATACAAAATAAAATGTAAAATAAAAAATATTTAGAATTATTTCATGAACAGAATTATGTGATTTGTTATTTCATGTGAGAAAATTATTTTGAGGGGCCACCTGGCTGGCTCAGTCAGTTAAGCATTTGGCTTCAGTTCAGGTCATAATCTCACAGATCATGAGTTTGAGCCCCGTGTTGGGCTCTGTGCTGACATCGCGGAGCCCACTTCAGATCCTCTGTCTCCTTCTCTCTCTGTCCCTGCACATCCTCACTCTCTCAAAAATAAATATGAAAAAACATTATTTTTGCAACTCAATCTGAGCAAGAGGTAAGATCTTCCCAAAATGTTCATATGAGGGAAAAAGAACATTTTCTTTGAGCTTTACAAAGATGCCTGAAATCCTTCCTATAGTTTATGTGTACATTTATAATACATATACTTATAATAGAAGAGATGCAACAGTTACAATATCTTTTTCCATAACTGCCAGACCACAACTTAACTGGAAAGTGGCGCTAATTTGGGCTCTTAATCCTTCTTCTCTCAAAATCATGCTACTTATCTCTGCCTTAGTAGCTTATCTGTAAAAAGAGAACAATAACTTAGTCCAGCTGGGCTGGGTCTCTGCAAAGCCCCGGTCCCCTTAGCCAGCTCCTCTCTGATGGCTTTGCCAGTGGCAGGCACCAGAGAGAGACCATGCGGCCGGAGGAGGGGAGGTGGGCCCAGTCCTTCCTGGTTGCCTCCCGTCACTTCCTCCGGCACCACTGTCTCCCCCGTGCGCTTGTCAGCTTGACCCTGGCCTTGCTTCTTCAGCCTGGCCGCAGCCGTACATTCCCATAGCAGCATCTGCATTCAGCCCGGAATTCTCCCGATGCCCGCAGGACCAGCCTCCTAGAAGCTCGCCTCCCAGAGACACCTGCACCGGGAAGTAGCGGCTGGCCCCAAGCCCCCAAGCCCAGTCCCCCGGGGCTCCTTCTAGGCCATCAGAGACACGGACACCAGCTGAGAATAACTCTTCCTCAGAGGCCTCTGTGTCAGTCCCACGAGGGTGTCGTCCAAGCTCCTGGTTTTAATAATTCCAAACTCAGAGTGGTGACAGCTGCTTTCTGATATTGTGGCCTGTGACAGCTCAGTTTTCTCTGTTGGCTTTTTCAGTTGCCTAGTAACTGTTATATCGAGTTAATAATTCTTTAAATCGGATTTTTTTTCTCTATTAAAATAACTGACATGACTCTGGTCTCCTTACTGGACCTCGACTGATGTGACAATAACCTCGAGATCTCATCCCGGTGGTAAAGATCACATTCTTTTATTTTTTGGCATGAAAGGGGCGCCTGGGTGCCTCCGTCAGTTAAGCGTCCAACTTGAGCTCAGGTCATGATCTCACAGTTCGTGGGTTCGAGCCCCACGTCAGGCTCTGTGCTGACAGCTCAGAGCCTGGAGCCTGCTTCAGAGTCTGTCTCCCTCTCTCTTTGCCTCTCCCCTGCTCAAAAATGAATAAACATTAAAAAATTATTTTTTGTCATGATTAAGTATCTTTACAGCAGGGATGTGGCAGGTGCTGTGCTAGGCAATGGGTGCACGATGCTGACCAAGTCATACAAAATTACGATATAGGATAAAATCATTTAACAGTGTCGGACAGCAGAGAGAGCTTAGAAATTTAGAGAACCTTCTAGTTCTGACTCGGTTGGAACACTTAACAGCCAAGCCTACTGAAAATAAGGCATATCACACACGGCAGCGTGGCCAGGAAATTAAAAAACCCAGCTTCGGAGGCTTTGAAGACCGAGAGATACAAGCGAGGGAGTTTCTAACAAGTACATGCCGCCAAGACGTGCTGTTTCCTTCCAGGCAGCAGTGGAGGTCTTGCCTTTATTCGCAAAGGTTGCCCCTGGCTTTCCGTTTGGCTCAATGAAATGACACAGAGGAGGAGGCAGATTGGAGGGAGTCGCAAGAAGTTCACAAAAAATGACTCAGAGCAGTAGAAGGGCAGAGTAATGAGGCCGGATCGCAAGAACGCCGTGTATTTTTATCTAGTCTTCAACTAAATGCAATTGTGACATCTAAAAATAAGTGAGGCAGAAAAAGAAAAAATAATTATAGGGAAGATAATACATAATAATTAACTACTGAAAAAGACTAGGCTTTAAATAATGGGATACAAGGAAAGCAGGAATAACTTGAGCTGATTATACAGACTCAATTTCCCACATCGAGGTGAGAGCAGCATTATCATCTGAAATTCACAGCCCTTAGGAAAATAACAGACAAAACATGTAATTATTATCTGCCAACAGTGTAGCCTGAAATGATGCAGTAGTGTTTGTCCGTTTCTAATTTACAAAGTTCTCCGTTTTCCTCAAGTTATCCACCCCGTTCATTTCTCTGTAATTAAATTACTCAGAAAATTCTTGTAAATCTTGGGTGTGATGATCTCTTCCTAACAGACCCTGGTAAGTGACACAAAAAATCACGCTGTACACATACATTAAATTTAGAGATCTCTAATGCAGCTCTGCTTTCGTGGCACTGCTTTCGTGGCTTCTGTATCATTCAACAAACCAACCTCCAGGGGAAACCATGTCGTTTATGTATGAAGCATAATTTCTGGTTTTGAAAACGAAACTTTACTGCGTAATGAAAGTGGACACAGACAGACTCACGTCCAAGTGGCAAAAGCCAACAGACTCTTCTGTGGTAACCGGGCCAGCAAGGATCAACGTTAGAAGTGAACAGAGAAGGTATTTTACTCAGATATCCTCAATCTTACAAATAAGTCTACTCTCAAATATTTTCTTATGTTCCTCCTGAGTCAACCCTTCCAACATATTAAAGGGTCTTGATTTAAGTTGATAATCCTTATTGGTCCTCACCACAGATGCTGATCATCTTTATGTGAAATAACCCTTTAGGAATATGTCTTTAGGGCTCCCTGTCATGTTCAACAAGCAAGGGCCTCTTTGTTACCACGAGAAAATACTGGTCTAGTACTGGTTTGAGTTAAATATCAGGTTGCCGTATTTGATTGACAACACAATTTCTCCGAGGTTTTGGAGCATGTTTGATTGTTTTCTGTTCTTTGTACCTCTGTCATAGTTTCTCCATTCTTTGAAAGGTCCTGGATCTAAGGTTGCATATCTTCCTTGGTTCCTGAAAACTGGAAAAGAAACTTTTTCCAAAAACACAGTAAAATACAAATGCAATGTCGCCTTTTGATGTTTTAAGCTTTCTACTTACATTTATAAATAAAAATATCTCTGCACAACTTATCAATTTGTTGAGAAAATATACCTTGAAAACAGAATTATCATGTGGAATGAAAATTAATCAAAGGTGACTCTCAATTTATAATGTTAGCAGAACGATGCATCTAAAAGCCTCTCGGCAATTTCTGGAGTAACTTGTTTTGGTCTGGTCGCAGGCCTTCCAGGGTCATGGATGGCCGTCTGCTCTTGCTTCAGTGGAGCTCAGACGGTGAAGCTTAATCTCATAAAGTTGAAAGGCTGTTTTCTAAGTGGTGGCTCTCTGGCTCTGACGGCAGCTTGGAGACTGTGGTTGAGTCACCTGCTCTTCTGGCCCCAGGCCAACATCACTTCTCTCACGGAGTTCCCTGTGAGCCCCAGTGAAGCCCAGTACGGCACTGAGCACCGTACATGGGCTCATGTAGTCCTAATCTTATGCCGAAGTGTACAGGCAAACTCTCTCTTCCACTTTAGGGAAGAATGTGAGGCTCGGAGTCCTTAACTTAATTACTAAAGCCCTACAGCATGTCGTGAATGACGTGTAATAAGAGCACAATGGTGTGTATGGAGCCCTTGGTACACGTCAGTCACTGAATCAAGGGCTCTCTGTGTATTAAGAGATTTAATCCTCACATCAGCCATATGAGAAAGACATTATTATTATTATTACCCTTATTTTACACAAAAGAACATTGAGGGAAAACTGAATGGTATAATTCATTTTAGGTCTCACACTTAGAATAGGGGAAGATCAGAACTCAGATGTCTGGACCTCTAAGAATACACTCTTATCCACTGTTACACACTTGTCTGCAGCTGGTTCAACAAATAATTAAGAAATGTGGAAAGCACAAAGCAAAATGTCAAAGACTCAGATGTAAATAAATCTCTGTCCTTGGTCTCCTGAAGGTCACAGTCTAGTACAGGGGTTGGCAAACTTTTTCTGTCAAAGCCAGATAATAAATATTTTAGGCTTAGCAGACCATTTAATCTCTGTCACAACTACTCAATGTTGCCACTGTGGCATGAACTCAGCCAGGGATAATACGTAAATGAATGGCTGTTGCTGTGCACCAATAAAACTTTATTTACAAAAACAGAGGGCCGATTTAGTTTGCCTATCTCTAATCAAATGGAATAATCAATTACACAAATATATTACAATGTGATATATGTCCTACAAGTGTAATACATAAACCACTGCAGAGTCACAGAAAGAGAAGTGATTTATCCCGCCTGAGGTTATTTCGGGAAAGAAACATTTCAGCAACATAGTCAAGCATTAGCAAATCAATTAGGCAAGAAGGTAAGAATACTCGAGGCAGAGAGGACATCATAAGCAAAATGGTAGAGGCAGGACATTTTAGAAGCAGTAGGTAGTTTAGCAAGACTAAAGTACACATGTACTCGGGTAACGGTGGAAGAGGAAAACGGATGTAAGTGAAGTCGGGGGTGAGTTCATGACACGCATACACTGCAGTCCTAAGAAATTTGAATTTTACATGATAGAAGGTGAAGAGATATTGAAAACTCTTTAAAAGACAAATAACAGCATTAGACTTATATTTTTAAAAAATGAATTATTCTGCACAATTTTCTTCAAAGGAAAGAACGTGATAAAACATATTCAAAAAGCAACATCTTTGCAGTGGCCAGACCCAAGTTTTAGAACTACAATTTGACTTCAAGAAACACACTAATCCATTGTAGGAAGAAACAATAAAAAATAAATAAATAAAAGCACAATGTCGGCTCCTCTAACTTGTGATGCTATTAGGCCTTTTTAAAAAAAAATACCCGAAGTTATATGTTTTATTTAATTAATCTTTGTATCTTGAATTCATACATCATTTTTATGTTGTTCATGAATAGTAAATTTGTTGAATAAGTTCCTCTGTTTCAGTCCAAGTGAAAATGTTTACTAGAAGTTTATATTTACAAGAAGTCTCGCTTGTGCCACCATTTTAAAGTATTTTTTACAACATTAATTTTGGCACATTATGCTTATGTTTTCTAAGCCCACCTTAAATATAATTCAAAATAGATCACATGAAGAGAATGGACAAAACAGCAGTGACAGAAGTTAGGACATGTGAATGCTCTTTAGACCCTGCCATCAATCAACTATCTCACCTTGAATTTACCAGTTCTCAAACCAAAAAGCAGATTACATGCTATAATAATGGATCAGAGTATTTCCAAAAGCAAAGATAGTTTCTGTGAATATTTGGTAATTCGCAAATTCAATCATATTTTCATGGCTTCAAATTATTAATTTTCCTGTTTTCTTTTCACTAATAAGCAAATCCTTTCCAACCAGACACACACACACACACACACACACACACACACACACACACACACAACACACACACATACTCCAAATGAAATGTTGGAAATTTGAGCCCTCTATGAGTTGCTTTAATGGATGGAAAAATTAATGTCATTTGAAACAAACTTGTGGGAAGGTCACCAGAACCTGTCGGAGTTATCTTGGATCCCCATGACTCCCCAAACCATGGAAGAATACAGAAATATTTTCAACGGAACTAATATAAAATCACGTCGTTTTTTTAAAAAAAAAAACCTTCTCATTAAAACAACTGTCCCCTCTTACCATAAACTAGGACTTCAGTTACTCTCAATTTAAGCCCAACACTCTCTTGGGTCCCAGGTCTTGGCATTGACAAAAGGCAGCACTGCTTAAAAGTTAACAGTACAATCCTAATTTTATAGAGCCATTTTTCACAATAGGTTCACAACACCCATAAACGGGTTACTAATTGTTCTGGAAAAATCTTTCTTTTCTCCCAGGACAGGTATGGTGATTTGAGGGAAAATTTCTCCATTAGCCTGTTAAAATGGTAAAACAAAACAAACAAACAAACAAAAAAAACCCACCACCACCACCACCAAGAAAAAACATTGATTGATTTTGTTAACGTAACTCAAAATTGCATACCAGAGATAAACCCTACTTTTTCATCATACACCATCATTTTGATAGAGTCCTGAACTCAAATTGCTAATATTTCATCAAGAATGTGTGCAGTTATGTTTATAGGAGATAGGAGCCTGCAATTTTCTTTTCTTGTAATGCCTTTGGTATCAGAGGACTGCTGGCCTCATGAATCAAATTGGGAAGTGCTCCCTCCTCCTCTAATTCCTGAAGGAGAAGGGTGCGTGGGTGACTCAGTGAGTTAAACGTCTGACTTTGGCTCAGGTCATGATCTCTAGGTTTGTGAGTTCAAGCTCTGCATCAGGCTGTCTGCTGTCAGCATGGTTCCTTCTTGGGATCCTCTGTCCCCTTCTTCCTCTGCCCTCTCTGCCCATGCACATTAAAAAAAATAATAAATCATTCCTGTAGAATCTGTACAATCAGGTGTTCTTTCCTGCTTCAATATTTGATAGAATCCAACCAGGGAGACTCTCTCTGGAGCAGGCATGTCTGTGCACATGCACGTATCTGAAATTACTGTGTGTGTGTGTGTGTGTGTGTGTGTGTCTGTGATTTCATTTCAGTTACCCAACTGACATGTTATTTATGTTTTTATATACTTTGGGTTTTCAGATTTATTGGCATTAAAATGTTTGTAATGTTCACTTTTCTTTTTAATATCTGTAGGATCTATAGCAATAGCTCTTCTCTTACCCGTGACATTGACACTTTATGGTCTTTCTTTTGTATAAAACTCTTCTGAGTTCCCATGAAAAAGTTAATGCCCGAAATATCCAATGAACATAATGTATTAACTTATCTATATACTAGAATGACAGCAACTACACACCATCTTTGGGACAATCAAGAAATCAGTCTCTACATACTGTCTGCACTGTTTAATTATCTCATGGAAATCTGCTTGATAAAGTCTCCTCTAGGAGTTATAGTGTTTTCCCTTAACTTATCACAGTCTGTTCTCCATATAAAATGCAAAGACACCAAAACCGTGAAGTCCCATTTAGCCCGTCATTTGTGGGTTGTCACATTTTTATTACAAATGCACTATGATCTTGATAAGGTTATATTATCTTGTTTAAACATTTATACTTTTTTCAAAAAGTTAAGAGAATAAAAATATTTTATATTTCCCACATATTTACAATTTCTGGTGTGTTTCATTCCTACCTAGAGTCGTTAGCTTCCATTTTCTGTCACTTCCCTTCATCCAGAAGAACCTAGCACTTCTTGGGGTCCTGATCTAAGTGTTTCCATTTATCTGAAAAATGTCTTCATTTTACCTTGGTTTTTGAAGGAGGTTGTTGGTCTATGTAAAAATCAGATTGACTGTTATGTTCTTTAACTATTTTTTAAATGTCACATTTCTTCTGGCTTCTTTTGGTGAGAAATCAGTCGTCATTTTACATTTTTGTTCTCCTTGTGTAACGTGTCATTTTTCTTTTGCTGCTTTTAATAGTTCGACATCTTCGGTTGTTAACATTTTGACTGTCATGTGCTCGGCTGAGATTTTCTTTGCATTCATCCTGTTTGGTGTTTGCTAAGCATGATGGATCTATACGTCTGTGGTTTTCTCCAAACTTAGCCATTATATTTCCCTCAAATACTTCCATCCCGTTCTTTCCCCCTCCCCTGGGGCTTAACATGCACATATGTTATCTCAATTGGTATGTCCCATGAATCACTGAGGTGCTGTTCATTTCTTTGATCTTGCTTCTCTCTGTTCTTCAGAATAGATATTTTCTTTGTTAGATCTACAAGTTCACTGACACATCCTTCTCCTACCTTCAGGATATTCTTACAGCCAATGTTCCATCTCACATGCTTGACTTTCGATATCTAGAATTACTTGATTCTACTTTAGAGTTTGTAATTCTCTGCTTAAGATTTTCTAATCTCTCACTATGGCCATAATTCCCCTTAAGTTCTTGACAATATATTTATAGTATGTATTTTAAAGTTCTTGTCTATTGATTACAGTATCTGAGTTATCTTGTCATGAGTCCTTTATATACTACATCTTTTCTGGATTTGGGGTCATATTTTCCTATTTATACACATGTCTAATTTTTTTAATTATATTGAAGATACTGTTTACGATATGTTAGAGACTCTGGAATCTGGTTCTCTCTTCTTGAAGTGCTGATTTTTGTCTTAGCCAACTGTTAACTTGGCCTAACTCAAACTTCCACCACTGTCTCCCTGAAATGAACAGAAGTTAAAATCTCTGCTTAGTTATTTCAGGCTTTCTGCTGTTGCTGGCAACTTTGGTGGCATCTTCCGTATACATGCAAAGTACAAGAGTAAGGACAAGGATTTGGGGGCTTCCCTTCCATGGGTCCCTTCTTTCTGGGATTTTGCACCTCACATCCTAGCAAATAAGAACCCTTAAACTCCCAATTCACTGACTATAAACCAGCAAGACTGTGGTTTTCTTTACAAGGTCTTGGCCCCATATAAAACATAATTGGCAGAACCAAACATATTCAGAGCATTTCTCTTTTTTCAAAGGCCATTTACTTACCTTTTTCTGGTCATTCTCTAGTCCATTCAAATATTACTTTCTTATACTGGTTTAGAGTTAGAATTGCTGTCTGCTGAAGACTTAGTCTAATACAAGCTACTTAGTCATTACTAGGAGCCATCCACCTACTTTTTCTTAATGTTTATTTTTGAGAGAGACAGAGAGAGCACGTATACACAAGTGGGGGAGAGGCAGAGAGAGGACAGGGGATCTGAAGCAGGCTCTGTGCTGACAGCAGCGAGCCTGATGCGGGGCTCAAACTCATGAACCATGAGATCATGACCTGAGCCGAAATCGGACGCTCAACTGACTGAGCCACCCAGACTCCCCAACTCAGACCCCATCTTATGGCTAATAACATTATGCCTTACGCACATCAGGAATTCAGAAGATATTTTGTTGGGTGGATTTAGGTCCTCCTACGACAGTCTTTTTTTTTTTTTTTACAAGTGTTCTGATAAAAGACAGGAGATTTTTATACCTTAAACTCTAGTGTTGCTCCTTATACTCTAATCTGTCCCATTTCTCTTGCTTGTATTATTTTACTGACATCCACCTGTCATCTGTCCTCTAAACTCTTAGCTCTCCAATGTGTCTTTCATGACTAATTTAGATCTCTAACAACCACAACCAGGATGATTCCCAACCTCACCTCAAACTAAAAAAACCTTCGTTAACTCTCAGAGCCAGAACAAAAAACCTGATTTTTAAAGTTAGCAAGCCATATACTGCCTCCTGAATTCAGATTCCAAGTTAACTTTTCTTTTATGCCTCACACACCCTGACTTCAAGCCACACTGTTCTGCCTCCTTCAATACAGCCTGCCTCCTCCCTATTCCACACCTTCCCTCATTATTTTCTACTCGCCAACGATGCTAATCTTCTCCAGTTAAAAATAACATTTCCCCTGCAAAGCCTTAGAATTCATCATACCAGGGACTGAATAAGCACTTTTGAGCCATTATTATGCTCCTTTATCACATTCATCTTCTGTCTTGTAGTTCAGCAAAATTCTCCTCCCACCTTTATAAGCATCTTGTAGGAAGAAATTACATGTTACTAATTTGTGTTTTCAGTACAGAGGCAAGTGGATGGCACTGCGGATTCTCTGATGCAGCTTCAAAGCAGCGCATTCGCGAGACTGGACCCCAGGTACAGAGCAAACGACGAGTACCCGCTCCCGCTCCGAGTGGGAGAACGCACCCGGCTCTTCCCAGTGTGAGTCCAGCAAACGCCCGCAGAACACAACTAAAACGACTCACGCCACATTTTTAAGTTGAAAGGGACGTGACGACCCCTCTCCATGTCCCTCATCTATCATATCTCAAGCCCCACGTATCTAATAGTCAGTCTATGAATTATTACTGTGCTCTTGACCATCTCCTGGCTTAGCGAGCTCCCCGGTTGAAACATGGACATTCCAACAGCGAAGGTTCCCTGCTGGTCTGTCTCACTTCCATCCCAAGCATCAGTTTGGCTACAAGAAAAAGGAGCCCAGTTTCCTGTCTGGGTCTTGTCTTACCTGGACACACAGATCTGAATATTTTCCCAGCTGAAAATAACCTAGCATTGGGGAAAATTTTACTTATTTGTTAAAATTTTTTTTAATGTTTTATTTATTTTTGAGACACAGAGAGACAGAGCATGAGCAGGGGAGGGGCAGAGAGAGGAGACAGAGAATCGGAAGCAGGCTCCAGGCTCTGAGCTCTCAGCAAGGAGCCCGACTTGGGGCTTGAACCCATGAACCGTGAGGTCATGACCTGAGTCAAAGTTGTGTACTTAACCAACTGAGCCACCCAGGCGCCCCAGGGGGAATTTTAGAAGCAGAAAAGGTGAGAAAATGAAAGAAGTTAATGCCTCTCTGAAAAAAACAAAAAGGCATCACTACACCTGCTCATCCTTTTGCCACAAACAGCAGAACCAGGAAAGAATCCAGCGCGGTTAGCAAAAGCAATCTAAACGCATTTCCCCGGCCTCCTTTGAGTGAGAAGTGGCCGTGAACCCCGTTCTTCCCCACGGGGTACAGACCAACGACCCCCTTTCCTGATAAGAGGGAGAGATGCAGCTGGTGTCCCCGTCCCTTTTCCCTCCATCTGTGAAGACAGTATCTCGGTGGCAGCATCTACTCTACAAACATAACACAACACCAAACAAATCTGATGAGCGTCAGCCTCTACTTGATTCAACTGTTAAACTAACGCCAGTAGCCACGTCTCCCTGGAGCTTTTCGCTGTGGGAGAAAATTAAACCTCGATGTGCTTAGTCGATCGTATTCAGGTCTTCTGTCACTTGCAGCGATATCCATTTCTAAATGAACAAAAATGTGACCTAACAGGATCCGAGCTGTCCTGTGTTCCAAACACTGTCCTCAGCTCTTCAGTTCTGTTCATTTTCTTTAGTCCGCCTGTTAATACATTACACCTCCATCTTTTGGTTGGATAAATTGAGACGTAGGGAAATGCAGCGACAAAGTGAGTGGTTAAGAGTATGGACTTGGATATCGAACCCATCAACGCTGCACCCCTGGCACTCGCCACTTCTTATCTAAGTGACAGAGAGCATGGTATCCCTTTAAACTTTAGCTTCTTAATCTGGGAAGCAAGAATACAACAAGTCCCTTTTTATAAGGTGGTTTTGGGGATTAAGTGAGATAATGTACATAAATTGCTAACGAAGGACCTGACACCTAGTTGGTGATGTAGAAATATTATCCGTTTTCATTGTTTTTCCTATTCATATTTCAAGTATTTACTACCATGCATCAGTGATAGGAAGTGATAGAGAGCTACTAATAATAAAAATGACAGTATCTATCAATAAATAATCAAAGGCACAGGATTCACACTCAAGCTTCTGTAATTCCTTTGCCTGTGTTTTTCTTCTATACTATGATACAAATATTTACATAGCTCTAACTTCTCCAAGATGCCACAGGTATCCAGCCTGCTCGCTGCTGTGGCATGTTATATTTCTATAGCCAAGATGTCTGTGAGCTCGGAAAGTGGCAGAATGGCACCTTAAATATTCAACCAAGTGCATCTTTCGGTGTTTTCTTATTTCTTTCCCTTCAAAGAGATGTTTTAAAAATCAGAACAAGCCTTAAACACCGCAAAGTATTTTGTATGCCCAAACGCGTTCACGATACACACGTATGCACATGCAGGCGCTCCTATGCATAACTACCCGCCGCCACCCAGGGCAGCCACGGGATAGATGGCGAGAACGGCTAGGGATGCTCAGGTGATGAAAACCCTATGTCCAATGAGAATATGATTAATCTGCTACCCGCATCTACACCGATGGCGGGCAGCAGGCAGGATGATAGTGATGGCGCATCTCACTGGTTTTTCTTTTTTACAAGGTAAAATTTGAGACACATGAGGCCGCCTACATGTTTGCTATTAAACCTTTGAGGAGTGGATATTCCAGTATTTCATTTCACTCAGCGTGGAAGCCACAACCAAGTTAGAATTAACTAGAATTTCAAATAGGATTGGAAATCATGTCAGTAACACCGCAGCCAAGGTGCTCTAACAAGTGTTTTTAGTGAGAGGTGTCCCGTGCAGTGTAGGTTCAATCAAGAGGAGTCTGAGACAGAGAATATTCTGGAGTTCTTTGCATTAGAATATTTGGGCATCGCTTTCCCTTTAGATTTCTAAAAAGATGATTCTAGAGGAATAAATTAAATCATATCAATAAATAGTGATGCTTCTCTGACCAATTAAAGGTGCCATCTGCTGAGCTTCTTTTGAGAATTCCCCAGAAGAAGTCACCTTACAGTTGATTCATGCCATCACGGGAGCTCTGCACCAAAGAGAACCCACAAATTACTTTTCCTCCAACTTAAGAAGTATCTTTCAGTGTGAAAGGCAAACTTCCTAAAGGCAGAACTGATGATGTGGCACTTTTCTGAAACTCTGATTTCTAAAAGATCTCTAAGATCTAGTCCCTAGAAACGAGGCTTAACTTGGTCTTCCATCTGTTAAAAAGAAAGGGAATGGAAATCCCAGTACAAGCTGTGAGACAGACCTCACTCACATGAATACAGATTGCTTGACGGAGGCTCCTAAGAAGGGCTAAAAGGAGGAGTGGCACCTGACAAGGAAAGTAAGCAGAGGGCTGGGTCTTGGCTTTGGAGCAGGTCAGGGCTGGGTTTTCATTCTCAAAGCCACCTGTAAGCCATATGACCTTGGGCCAGTCCCTTGGCTTACAGGAAGCTCGGTGTCAAAAACAGATGGCTGCCTACCCCCTGAGATCCCAGAAGGGCTGAATGAGACCCCTCAGCACAGGGCCTGGCCCAGAGTACGGCTCCAAAATGGTAACTCTTCGTGTGAGTACAAGCAAACAAAAAAGCCAACGGAGAACTATGACCTCATGCATACAAAGTCCTTAGTAGATGTGGATCGCCATACTGGTGAAAATAAAGTAAAATTCCCAGTAAAGACTTCCCAGCCTATTTGTATAAATGGATACACATAATTCATCTTATTAGCATAAGTGAGTCGGTTTCCTTCTCGAGGGTGCCTCACATGACAGGGAAAGGACTGGCCCTCAGTCTTGTCTATTACTGACAGTCTTAGTAAGTGCACGCTCCCCCTCTACAAACATAAACAAATATTTAAAAAAAACAATTTCACAAGAGAAGCATTAGTCCTTTTCTCAGTTTACAGTCACTGAGTCACAGAATGGAACTTAATTCTGAAAACAGCCTGAAAAAACATGATAACAGTAGCGAGTATTTATGTTTATTGAGCAAATACTCCGTCGGTCAGTAATCAAAGGTCCTGTGAGAGCTCATTGTAAATGAGCTCTTTACAGGTGGGGAACCTGAGAAATGGAGTTAAACGGTCTCCCAAAGCCCTACGACTGTTGATCATAAAAGCCAGCATTCCACTGGCTCTATGACAGCGCCCTGAAAACCGTCTGGCTGACAGAAATGACAGCAGGAGACTCCCCCTTTTCCCGTGCTCCCCCATCAAACCACGGAAGGTTCTGAGGAGGAGCCGGGTGCGTGGGGCCCTGGCCAGTCAGCGGCCAGGGCTGTCCCCAGCTCTTCAGGGCCATGTCCTGAGAGGCCTAGCGCTGTCCTGCCGCCTCGGGTAGGACAGATCACTTCGCCCAACACGAGGGAACCGTGAAGAAGCCCCCTTGGGTCAGAGCTGGGACAGTTTGATCTAGGAAGTTTTTATCAGCAGTAACAGCACATATTTTGGTCTCAACCTGCCTGACTCCTGTTTCCGTCTCTTGACCATCTCCAGACTCGGGGTGGGAGGAAATGAGGTGCAATCTACCACTTGGGAACGCCAGCACGCTGCGGGAGGCAGTCAGCTGGGAGACTGTTCAGCTTATAAATGAGGTTCTGGAACATCCATCTGCCTATCCTTTCTGAAGTCAAAGCCCTCTGCCCTCAGAAATATACAGCCTGCCATATACTACCCCATCCCTCCCGCAAGGATTATAAACCAAGAAAACTGTATCAGAGGCTATGTAATTCCGGGAGGAGATCTGAGAAGGTTCTAGCGAACAATAGCGTGGTGTCTTCATAGCTGGATAGGAAGCAATAAAGCTCGAAGATGAGGAAAAAAGTGATGAAAGGTGCTCTAGGCGTCTGTTTTGTTTTATTTTAAGTTTATTTATTTATTTTGAGAAAGAGAGAGAAAGAGAGAGAGAGAGAGAGAGAGAGAGCGAGCAGAGAGGAGGACAGAGAGAGAAAACCCCAAGCAGGCTCCATGCTGTCAGTGCAGAGCTGATTCAGGGCTCAGGCCCAGGAACCCTGAGACCTTGACCTGGGCCGAAATCAAGAGGCAGACCCTTAGCTGACTGAGCCACCCAGGTGCCCCCGAGGTGCCTGTTCTAAAATGAGCAAACTGTGCCATCAATAGTAGGTTCATTATTGAGTTTGCTGATTGACATTGGACAACTTAAAGTCTTGAGTGCTTAGTTTCCTCTCCTCAAAATTAACAATAATATCATCAATTTCTTAAAAATTGTTTCAAATCAAATATTATTATTTGAAAATATTATGATTTATATATGGTGAGGCTAATAGAGCAGGAGTGACCACCAAAAAAAAATACTGTGTCTCGGATAAGTGGAAAAGAAGAGAGAACCCAGAATGGAGCCACAGACATATGGCCAACTAATCTTTGACACAGCAGGAAACAATATCCAGTGGAATAAAGACAGTCTCTTCAGCAAGTGGCTCTGGGAAAACTGCACAGCAACACGCAGAAAAGTGAATCTGGAACACGTTCTTACACCATACACAAAAATAAACTCAAAATAGATGAAAGATCTAAATGTAAGACAGGAAGCCATCAAAATGCTTTAGGAGAAGGCAGGAAAAAACCTCTTTGACCTCGGCCACAGCAACTTCTTACTCAGCGTGTCTCCAGAGACAAGGGAAACAAAAGCAAAAATGAACAATTGGGACCTCATCAAAATAAAAAGCTTCTGCACAGAGAAGGAAACAATCAGCAAAACTAAAAGGCAACTGACGGAATGGGAGAAGATATTTGCAAATGACCTATCAGATACAGGGTTAGTATCCAAAATATATAAAGAACTTATCAAATTCAACACCCAAAAAATGAATAATCCAGTGAAGAAATGGGCAAAAGACATGAATAGACACTTCTCCAAGGAAAACATCCAGCTGGCCAATTGACACATGAAAAAATGCTCAACATCACTCATCATCAGGGAGATACAAATCAGAACACAACGAGGTACCACCTCACACCCATCAGAATGGTTAATGTTAACAACTCAGCCAACAACAGATGTTGGCAAGGATGCGGAGAAAGAGGACCTCTTTTGCACTGCTGCTGGGAATGCAAACTGCTGCAGCCACTCTGGAAAACAGTATGGAGGTTCCTCAAAAAATTAAAAATAGAGCTACCCTGTGACCCATCAATGGAACTACTAGGCATTTATCCAAGGGATACAGTTACGTTGTTTCAAAGGGGCACATGCACCTCAACGTTTATAGCAGTGCTATCGACAATAGCCAAAGTATGGAAAGAGCCCAAAGGTCCATCGATGGATGAACAGATAAAGAAGATGTGGTGCATATATGTATGTATATATATGTATGTGTATACACACACACACACACACACACACACAATGGAGTATTACTCGTCAATCAAAAAGAATGAACTCTTGCCATTTGCAACTACGTGGATGGAACTAGAGGGTATTATGCTAAGCAAAATCAGTCAGTCATAGAAAGACAAATATCATATGACTTTACCCATATGAAGACTTTAAGATACAAAACAGATGAACAGAAGGGAGGGGAAGCAAAAATAATATAAAAACAAGGAGGTAAACAAAAACACAAGAACAGAGGGTTACTGGAGGAGTTGTGGGAGGGGGGATGGGCTAAATGGGTAAGGGGCACTAAGGAATCTACTCCTGAAATCACTGTTGCACTAGATGCTAACTAACTTGGATGTAAATTTTAAAAAAATTTTAAATAATTTAAAAATAAAATAAAATCACCATGCTATATGTTAGATCTCCCAAAAATAAAACAAAACAAAACAAATAAAATAGAAAGACTGTGTGTTACTTACAGACGTCAAGAGGAGGGGCCACGCCACACAACGGTTGGGGGTTGGGTGGGGATGGAGGTGGGCTGGGGAGGGGAGGGGGGCACATGGAGAATCCTAGAGACCCTCCGAGAGTAGAGGCAATGAAGGAAAAATGTGGGCAAGAAGCTTTAATGTGCTTTCTGCAGGGAGGAGCAGGTAAGCGGGCTTAGGATCAGCTGGAGAATAATTTCGGCGGTTTCTGAGGTACAGCTGGCCGGTACCTGGCCTTGGGCGGACTAAGGCAGGCGCACACTGGTCCGGGGTGAGAGAGCTCTGGCAGTTGGCTCTGGACTGACTGTATGAAGCAAACACTCCTAGAGAGGTCCCATGATCTCTAGGAATTGACTAGTCCCGTGAGGGGTAATCTCTCTAGGGTCAACAAGGCCCTAGGTATGAAAGAATCAGAAACATGCCGATAACACATTCTTTTCTTCAATTACTCTTGCCTTATCCATTTTAAATAAAAATATATCCCAATGAAAAGAGAAATGATATGTGGATAAATGTGATTGTCAATAACAATTCAAAACCTCAAGGGAAAACAAATCATAAAGCCATTTGAAATTTATAAATATCATCTTTATAAATAGTGGCTTCTTCATATTATGCTCCTTCTATACTTTCTTTTCTCAGAAAAGAATATGATGCATTGATTCTATTTCAGCATGACAACTTCCTCTTATCTAGTCCCAGGTCATGTTTTTGTTTTTCCAACTATAATTCTCATAATGAATTTCAAACGAAAGGGGGAGGCATAAAATGTGTTTAGGCAGTATGAGATGCCGGCTACTGGTTCTGTGTGGACTTCACACCCTCATGGAGCTTACAGTTTTATGTGGGCAGTGGGTGGTTTGGTTTTGCTGGTTTCCACAGACCAGCAAACATATTACTAGACACACAACATCTATACACTTGGGGGTGTCTGGATCAAACTTAAAATACTATAAATTGGATGCTTTGCCCATTTGACTCCAGACCATTAGATATACACACACATGACATCTTTAGGTTAAAAGGTCAGTGTAATTACATGCCCCGTTCCTTTTTAGCTAAATATCAAGATGGACAGGAGGGTGTTTAATTTTCCATCCAGAAAATCACTTGAGAACATAAAAGCATAAAAACTCGAGAATACAACGGTGCAAGACATTTAAAGACCCTCACGCTGTTGAATCTTTCAGTGCAGAATAACATGAAACCCTAATGAAGGAAAAGAAAATAAAGTTCACTTATTCTGACATTACTGCCAACCTTATTTTGATAAATAAGCATTTCAAAAAACCCACAAAATCTAAAGCCACTATTTCTGCTCTGTAAATGTACAAGATGCCAGTAGAATTTGATTTTACTTTACCTTTTGAATTTGTTTCTCCAACATGAGTAAAGATAATTTTATATATTGATTCATTCTGCCACTGATTTTCATTATATTTAGAAGTATGATCTCTAATACATAAGTCCAACATGAACTATAAACACAATTCACCCTTCGAAACTATGACATTCATTCATTATAGTATGAACAGTGAATCTCTTCATTTCCCCACACAAGAGGCAAAAATGTAGCCACAAGTCTAAGTGTGCACAATAATTACACGCTCATTATGAAGCAAATCAGTGAATTAAGGGCCATGTTGCTCATGTTTGTTATTGATCTAGACGGTTTCCAGACAATGTCGCATGACAAGAGGCTCGATCAAACTTGGAATTTACAATGTGCCAATCATCTATCTTTGGTGAGTATTAGCTGATTGACCAAATATTGAATAACATTTGGGCTATTCACAACTTGATACTGAATTAGATAACCACATATGTCAATAATTTACTAGGAAAGATTTAAAGTTTCTTTTTGCCATTTCAGGTAGGTAGCCAATTCATTTAGGGGGACACTAGCGGGGAGTTTTTTCAGGTCTAAAGGGATAAAGAAAAACTCCATTTTTCTTCTTCTCTATATTTTATGGACTAACTGATCCTAGACTAGCTTTAGTTAGCATATCTGGAGTGTCTGTTTTGGAACCTGAATTCCTCAACGTGTGGCCACTCACTTGGAACTCCAGAGTTGATATAAGGATTATTTTGAGCTGAAGACACTGGAAACTCGACATATGGAGAAAGAAGAGCTTCCCTTATCTGACTAAAAACAGACACATCCAAGAAATGAGGACTGCCTTAAATTCCCTCTTTGGGAATTCTACTCCAAAGAAAGAAACTCAGAGTCAAACTGCCATAAATGCCCTCTCCTGGGGGAGTTTTATGACTCAAAAGAGAACGGAAGGACTACTCATACCTCTACATCAGACATGATCAGAAGCTTTCTTTTCTCCCATTGTTCTCCCAAAACCCATTTGTTTTTCCCAAAGAAACCTTTTTGTTCTTCCCTTAGAAGCCATTCCTCCCCACTTCCTGTCCCCTGCTACGTCTGGTATATAAACCTCTAACTTCAATCATGTACCACCAGCTGTACCTTCTGTGGGCTCTGGTGTGCACACAATTAAACCTTTTATGGGAGCCGGCTCCACACTGACAGCAGAGAGCCCGGTGTGGGGCTCGAACTCATGAACCATAAAAGATCATGACCTGAGCTGAAGTCAGACACTCAACCCACTGAACCACCGACGCACCCCTTATTCATCAGTTTAATTCACAGGTTGCAGGTACAGAACCTAAGAGGGAACAGGAAGCTGATTTTCCTGTTCGACAAAAGAATCCTATTAAGGTAAAACACTGAATAATCCCCGGACTATGCTGTTTCAGAGAAGGGAAGCGAGTACGGAATTAGAAGGACATCAGAGAGGGTGCTAATGTACTAGGTCTCAACTCATTTACAACATTGTTGGGGTGTCTCATTGGGATGGACCAGGACCCTATTCTCATTGTGCTGTGGCTGATCATACTTCTTTCTTAATCTCTTTTGTTTTTCCTTGGTAGATGATATTGATCCAAAGGTTTGACACTAAAAATGTTCAAAATTTGAACTATGAAAGCGTTTTCCCCTCAGGTACTTATTCCCCAGATGTGAATTCTGCAGCGAATACCCCCCTATGTTCAACTTTAAAATAAAAGGAATTTCACCCTCTTCCATTCTCCTTCCCACACAGAGATTTTCTGGTATTTAAAGTGCAGCTAACAACTTTTCACTCTCTTGGAATTTTCAGTGGCATCTGCATGAAAATTAAGAAATACTTTGGGAAAGTAATTTAATTTTGCAAACGCAAAGCTAATCTCCGCTCATCATCGAAGCAGTAAAACATAAGAGATTTCTATAACAAAATCGCAATTTAAAAAAAAACCAACTTTACAGAAGTGAATTATAACGAAGCAAACAATCTTGGAAGCAATACCTCGGTGGGGGAGCGACCCAATTATTTATTTTTCCAGCCAGGAATTTACAGCCACATCAGCCACAGATGCCGCGGTCCAGCTGACCGGCCTGTTTGCAGTGACTACTGCGACTTCGTGGCTTTTTTCTCCTTCCAAGACTTCTGGAACCTGACAGAAGACAAAAAGCTTCTGGTTGAGAAAGTCAAGTTGGAAAAAGGGCGAACATTTAGCTTTTAAAGAAATGTGTGGCATTTATTCACTTTCATCCTTCAGGAGACAGTGATATTCCCAGCCATGTAAGAAGAACTCCACACCATCTGTGGCTCCGCATCTTCACTCTCTTCAGTGGGGAAGGACTGATTCCTGCTCTTCCAGGATGCAGCAAACAGACTTCCCAGGGTGACAGAGCTGACGCAGACTTCCTGTATTATTTGGCACCTTTCCATTATGAAATTAATTTTGTAAACGCATCTTCGCCTATTTGGACTATAAGTATGTAGAAAGGACCTTTCCTATCTTTTCTATACTAGTACTAAACATCTCAACAGTATCCTAGTATGAATAAAGTCAAGATCAAGTAGTCAAATAAGGAAAATAATTAGTATTAGTGGAGCTGATCCACTACAGATGCTGATTTTACCCAGCAGAATCACTTCAGTGATACGCTTGCCATTGAAATGGCTTTTTAACTACTTGTTTTTCTTCAATAGATAAATGATGCACGAGAGTTTTGTTTTTGTTTTTGTTTTTTTTAAGAGTTGCTTTGGAGCCTAGAGGTGGAAAGTGTCTTCTGGTATGACTGGGAATTAATTTTCATCCATAGTCATTTTGAAATAGTACTTCAGAAAAAGCCTGGTTTTCTCTTCAGGGTCTATGATGATTCAGAGCCATGTTCAACATTCTAAAACCTCCCCCAGATGCTTTTCCTAACCCTAGTCTGAAACGTTAGGATCTCTTTCGCTCTCCTTTCTATTCAGCATACTTTTTAAAAACTAGCTAAACGGTTGAGATTTATATTTAAAAAAATAAAGAAGTTAAATTAATTTTGATTAACTGTTTGAATTTCTGGACCATGCTCCTTGGATTGGGATTCTGCTTGGAGAGTGACCCACACAGGGACCATATTAAACAAAAGCACTTTCTTCTGCCTTCTGTCTTCCTTTATCCTTCCTCTCTGACTGTGACCATTGCATTCTGTTTCTTCACCATTCCAAAATCCTTACTTTTTTCAAGATCTTATTCTCACAAGGTCTAGATGACTAAATGCAAAAGTTAATCATGTTTCCTCTTTCCTGACACCCCCAAATTAACTCCCCCCCAAATGATTATATGTTTTAGTTACAAGGCTTTACATTATTTTGAAATAGTTTTTCAAACTAATGTGATCTAAGCCCAGAAGGTTACTCTCAGGCTATTTTGTTACATCTTTTATAAATTCAGAGATACATGATATACATTCTAATAAATAAATATGTCAGTCACCGTGCTGCCATTTTCTCCTGCCATTTTATGACCATAAGGTTAAGCTCCCTTCCTGTCTCCTATTACGCAACAAGAGATCTCATTTTAAGTGCTATGTACATCACAGCAATTTTATATCCTTGAAATAAACAAAGCAAACAGTGAAAGCATACAGCAAGAAGCAAATCTACGATCTTATGAGACAGAATATAGTCCTTTGAGAAACTTTTTTAAATACGCACACACAAAATAAGCAACAACATTTGGATAACATGATATAAAAATGGAATTTCATATCTCAGTAACAGAAAATGTACATTTATCAAACACACATTATTTTAAATGACGAGATACAGATCACAAAAGGATTCCCAACGATTTTAAAGAACTACCATTATGAAGACTATATTATCAAACATACTGTGATAGAATTTGAAATCAATGATAAAACACATCTTAAAAATCCCACGTATTCTGGTCAACCAAAGAACACTGCTTTTTTATCTGTCAATAAATTTTAAAATTGAGGATAAGATGGGTAATATTTATGATTAAAGAATGAATACTCAAAACTGACCCAAGAAATAGAATCCTGGACCAGGTCACAAGAAAATCAAAACAGTGATAAACATTTTTTCCCAAAAGTCACTTCACTTAAGGAATCTTACGGATGGATGTTGACAAGCTGTCAGAACCCATATGATGACAGAAAAGCCACTCCTGGTCACTTTTTACGGGGAAAGTCTCCTCCAAAAGTCAGCAATTTACCAATTTACTTTGGGGCCTAGAATTAGAAGAGATGAATACACATTTTGAGACTCTACTTCTTTAGAAAGAAAACAGCCAGTTCATTTGTCTTTAGGAGTGATGCCCACCAATTTGAATACAATTATCCTAGATGGCCAATCAACAGGCAAGTTTTTTCAAAAGTCAAGATTATAGGTCATTGAAGGCAACGTCATACTATTGAAGTTTGTTGTCTTTTCCTACTAGAAAACCAAGACATTATAGCCAATAGAATTCCACTGGACATCCAGCAAAAATAAATGAGGAAATGTAATAAAAAAAAGTAGCAAAATAAATTTTAAAATATTGAGAAACCAAGTAGCATTGTGTAAAATATTTACGAAGTACATTCCAAAACTTTATTAAAGGACATAAAAGATACCTTGATAAATGCAAAGATATTCCACGTTTATGTGGGAAAGATTCTACACTATAAAGATAATATGTAGGTTGATTTAGAAAATCCAGTTAATCTAAAACTGAATGCAATTCCAAACAAAATCTAATCATGTCTTTGGGAACTTGACATATTAGGAGCATACTCTACAATGAAGAATGACTGTAACAGTAAAGGTCTGAAAATACCTTAAAAATATGGAAATCAAACAAAGGGAACTCACGATGTCATAGTAATTAAAACAGCATACATTTGGCACCAGAACAAAAACAATAGATCAGTGGAACCGAATAGCTTAGTGTGTGCAGCTTACTATATGACAAATAGTGCAGAGGAGTGAGTTCATCATTTTGGGAATAATTAAATCCCTCCTCACACAATACATAAAAATACATGTTAGATAGATTAAATCTACTAGCGTGAAAAGGGAAACACAAGAGAAAAAAATGTATGATGTATGATGTTATATTTCTTAAACAAGTCTAAAGGGGAAATAAAAACATGAAGTGTAAAAGGAAAGGCTCATAGATTTGGCTACGTTAAAATTAGCAACATTTAACAATGAACAATGGCGTAGACACAATCAATTTAAAATAGGCCTTGAGAAGACATGAGTAAGATGTATAACCAACAAGGATTATACTACATAAAAATGTCCTAAAAATCCATGACAAAAACCACAATATAGGAAAATGACTATACACTTCACAGGAAAAGAAAAAGGCACACGTGGCAAATAGGCATAGAAAGAGAGGTTTAAAACCTCAGTAGAAATCAGCCAACATTTCCTGCCACATGTTTTTACATAACACTTAACATTACTGAGGCTTTAGGAAATACTGTTTTCTGGAAGCTAAACTGATAAGATGCCCTATGAAGCACTGTGGCAGCATCTGACGAAATTAAAAATGAGTGTATGTACACACTATGTGCATTCCACCCTTAGTTCTAACAGCTAGAAGCCAGAAACAAACTAAATGTCCGTCAAAGTGAAAGTGAAAATGAAATTTGCCAAGTTCATGAAGCAAAATAGCACCTACCAGGAAAAGCAATAAAATAAATCTACAGTTATTGATGGATAGATCTCCGACACATAACCTTGAGTAAAGCAAGCAATATTCAGAATGAGATCTAAACCAAAATACAATTTACATATATTTTTATTTTTTAAGGAACATGACCTAATATGTAGACATTAGAGAGATATTAGATGATTAATTTGGGGCATAAGGCAGGGAGAGAAGAATGGAACTGGAAATGTGAGTAAAGATGTCAACAAGAAAAGTTGAGGAGGAGGAGGAGGAGATGATGATGAAGATGACGATGACTTACACCAATAATGATCCTGTTCATCTAACTGAGGAGCATGGTGAACTGAATTCATCCAATTGTGTATACTTATTTCCTCCACAGATAAAATAATTTTAAAAACAAACCAAGGGGCGCCTGGGTGGCTCAGTCGGTTAAGCCTCCGACTTTGGCTCAGGTCAGATCTCATGTTTGTGGGTTCGAGCCCCGCATCAGACTCTGTGCTGACAGCTAGCTCAGTGCCTGGAGCCTGCTTCCAGTTCTGTGTCTCCTTCTCTCTCTGTCCCTCCCCTTCCCGTGCTCTGTCTCTCTCTGTATCAAAAAAAAAAAAAAAATTAAAGCTGTTAAAAAAATAAAAAAAAATAAAAACAAACCAAAAGTAAAGTTTGAATAGAAGAAAAATGTTAAGTATGAGAGAATGGGGAAGAAAACTCTATTGTACACAAAGGAAGACATCAAGGCATAAAGAAGTCAAGTCCTTAAATTCAGAAGACACTCAAAAGAGTAATATGACTCTACCAGGCAGCTGGGTGTGAAGGAGACAGGTGTATAATTGAGCTCAGTCATCATCTACCTGGGTCAATTTTCCACGGCTGCTGTCACAAATTACCAAAAACTTAGTTAATTAAGACAACACACATTTATTCTCTTACAGCTCTGGAGATCAGAAGCTCAAGATCAAGGTGTGGGCAGGGCGGTGTTCCTTTTTTGGAGGTTCTAGGGGAGGATCCATTTCTTTGTCTTTTCCAGCTTCTAGAGACTGCGCACATGCCTCGGCTCATGACTCCCCTTTCTTCCACCTTCAAAACAGTGATGTTGCATTTCTCACTGAAGTATCCACTAGCCTTAAGAGTTAAGGATAATGAAGGAGCCAGAGATGAAACAAGGCTAGCCTGGCTTCCTATTTATTATGTAGTCTGTGTTACCTCTGAAACCAGTGTCCACTAGGTTCGGGGGGTGAGAGGGGGCGGTTATTAAACAACAAATACAGCTGGGAAATAGAGACCTAACATTTAGCAGAGAATCAGCTTTGAGCCTTGGTTGCCTAGACCAGCATGCTAGGAATGGGGGCAAAATGTCAGCTAATAAATTTATCCCCTAAAGCTGATGCAGCTAAAGATATTTGATTAGTGGTTTTCCTTTTAATGTACTAGTTAATTCTTGCAGACATTTTAATCTTGTCTACAGTTTATTAAATCCTTCCCATTAAATTCTATCCACATAGCTTACTACCTAAATGTATCATGCTCTGGAGTGCCACCTTTCTCCTTTCCTAGAACATGCATTTTCCTGGCATTTAACAAATTTGCAGGAGCAGATAAATTTAAAAAAAAACTAATAAGTTGGATCAATGACCAGAAACAAGCCTGATGCAGTGAGATGGTGCTACACATTAGAAAAGAAATATGGCAGTCTGGGAAACATGACCTTGACTAAGTGATCAAAGCTAACATCCCAGTGAGAACTCATGCTGACTTCATGTACTTCCTGATAACTTCACCTGGGTGGTATTTTCTAAAAAATCCCTAACCCTAGACTAATCATGAAAAAAACATAAAATCGAAACTGAGCGATAGTCTACAAAATGGTGAACCCGTGCTCTTCAAAACCATCAAGGTCTTGAAAAGGAAGGAAGCAATGAGAAACTAAGGAGACAGCACAACTCAGTGCAATGTGACATCCTGATTGGGACTGTGGGATGGAAAAGGAACGAGTAGAAAAACAGATGAAATTCAAATAAAGTCTAGAATTTTGTTAACAATATTGTGCCAGTGTCGGTTCCTTAGTTTTGATGAATATATTTGGGTGATAGAAGAGGCCAACACTAAGGGAAATCGGGCGAGGGGTGCATGAAAACATGCTCTACTCTATTTTCAACTTTTCTGTGAATCCACAGTTCTTCCCAAATAAAATATTTATTTTTAAAAAGGAAATGTAAGGGGCGCCTGGGTGGCTCGGTCAATTAAGCATCCAACTTCAGCTCAGGTCATAATCTCACAGTTCATGGGTTCAAGCTCCACATTGGGCTCTGTGCTGACAGCTCAGAGTGTGGAGCCTGCTTTAGATTCTGTGTGTCTCTCTCTCTGCTCCTGCCCCTGCCCACACTCTCTCTCTCTCTCAAAAATAAACATTTTTTAAAAAGGAAATCTAAAAAGAATTTTTAATATTTTTAAAAAATTAAAAGAAACATCTGACTGTGTGACATACAGATATGACCAACAGCAACAGGAAAGGATCTTAAGACAGGAAGGAAGGGCGGGAGGGAGAGAGAACAGGGAGGGAGGGAGGAAGGGAGGGAGGGAGGGAGGAAGGAAGGAAGGAAGGAAGGAAGGAAGGAAGAGAAGGAAAGAGAGAGAAAAAGAAAAGGAAAGAGAAAGAAAGAAAGAAAGAAAGAAAGATGAAGGAAGGAAGAGAAAAAAGGAAAACGAAGAGAAAAAGGAAAAGGAAAGAAAAGAAGGGAGGGAAGGAAGGAAGGAAGACAGTAAGTCAACATCAATCAACAGTAACCACAACCCTCACATTTTGAGGGGTTATTTTAATAAGTGCTGGACATACAGTATTTACTTGTCACTTCAGCTTCAACTGACAGATTTACTAGAATCAACGTTTTAGAGAGGAAGCAGTGAAGGCTAAGAGGTTCGCCACTCTGCCCAAGATAATCCTGCTTGGAGGAACTGAGATTCAAACTCAGGAGGTCTGTCCACAAAGCTCATCCTCTTCGGCACTAAGCTGGAACGTTCCATGACCTCGTCCATCACTTTCTGTCATTTTACACAAAAGCACATTCCAGCAAATTAAGTAAGGACTCAACCGTGTCACCCTACACATGGTCTTTGCCGAACAATTTAACAGAAAATCACAATGAGGACTGTCCTCTATTTCCATGAGACAAGAAGAAATAGCAGGTACACTTGGAGACAAGTTACTCTAGATATAAAAATACTGATCTGGCAAAAAGTGAGCCACTAAATTCACTTTTAAACGATCCCTTGCTGACTTTCTCATGATGCTCTGACCACGAACCGGTCTGTGTAGTTACCTGTTCAGCATGACTGTTACGCTTAACCCTCACTGTGTCTACATCCACTAGAATGTAACGTCTAGGAGGTTAACATTTTTGTCTTTTCTGTTCACTGGCATTTTCCAAAGGCCTAACCGAGCATCTGGTACTTAGCAGATGTTCAAAGGATATCCCAAGGCGGGAAGGAAATGTAAGCGGGATGGGGACGGTGGGGTGAGAAGGGAAGACAATTTCTTGAGGCAGAAACAAGCTGACTTCAGCCATTTTTATGCACATCGACAGAAAAGAAGTTGGGAAGAAGTGTGTAGCACTTGCCTAATTTCCCAAACTTTAAATCTGTATTAAGTAAAGGAACAGATTTTAAGAAAAGCTGAAAAAAAGCCCCCTTCTCCTGGGCTAGATTATCAATTTTAGAACATGAGTTAGGTGGGCTCCACTCTCAGGGTGAGAAGCAAATTATCAAAATTTTTTCACGTTCAAGACATCATTTTATTCATATTTTTTAATCCATACCAACAGTGATACCGATTTTAAACCACTATTAAAATATGGAAGATAAAACCATGAAAATCAGAAGTGTCAGCTGAAAAACTCGGGTGTGCTCTTCCCTTCCTGAACTTGTAAAGTACCTCACGGCCCAAATCAACTGGTATTCTTCCGGAAGAAGAAACGTTTCTGAACTATTTTCTTTTGAGTCCGTTGGTTGACGAATGAGACTGTTCTGCCAAATTTCTACTTGCTTCTGAGCTCCTCTCTGGTGTGTAAAAAGTTGATTTATCAACTCAAGCAAAATCTTTTGAGGCTTTTATCTTTTATGTGGCCATGAAAACACTGTAATCAGTTCTGCATTTCTGATTAGAGTTAAGGGCCTTTCATGGACTCCATTTATTGTAAATAAATGGGGACAATATCAAAAGAAGCCAATTTTAATAAAAGCCTCCCTCCAAAAAGATACGAGAAGCTTCCTCCTTCTGCTGTGATAAATACTTCCAGGTGGTATTTGATGGACAATAAGAACCCTGTGCATCTGGCATTCGTAGCAGAGTTTAGAATTAGAATTTTAGATTACGCTGGCAAGCCTGAGTAATTCTTTAATTCTTCAAATGGAACACAATTTGCTCAATCTTACACAGCATTCTCACTTTAATTAAAATATACTGTACGATATAGAAATATTACATCAACTTGCAAAACCCTTCTTGATGCAAGTTGGAGGGGGCATCAAACACTGACATTTAATTATTTGTATTATACTTCGTCAAAAGCATCAAGCATTACCAGAGGGACCCTAACGGTTTCTTATAGAGTTTGTGGGAGCTAAGCATTACAAAAGGATGCTATCATGCCACCGAGCAGATGTGAACAGTTTTCATTTCTATAGAAAAGCTTTAAAAATAAATACAGAGATCTGCTTCTTGAGCGACTGGGTTTCCCCCAAACTTTCTTCTACTCAAATGCTGTAAGTGATGTTTTCAGGAATAGCTACTCAGAAAGAGCAATGCCTAATTTAAGACAGATGGGTACTCACTGCTTTATACTGATGATCTAATTCAAAATTCAGTATCAAAGAAGGCATGTGGTGGTCGGAGCCGTTCATCCCAAGCCTTTGAAATGCTGCCTATGTATCAGTCAATGCTTCATCTAATCAGAGAGGAGAGTCCTGGGTAACAACGGGAGCTCTATCCAGACCCTCCTGCGTCCCTGAAGAGCAAGATCAGACTGAGAGTTTGTCCTCGAGCCTGGACTACCGAAACCTGCGAACCCCTGAAAGGGGAATAGGGTGCTTAGTCCTGCTAAATAAGTTTCAGAAGTGGATTTTTAAATGCTGCAAAGCAATTTCTATTCAGGCTTAGAATACAGAGTGGCCTTGTGGGCCTCTTGCTCGGAAAAGGTGTATATTGTGAGCTCTCAGACAAGCATAAGAAATTCTTCTTGGTTGAGTCTATAAAAATGTATTAACGACACTCACATCTCTATTAAGGAGAATTTTACCAAGTGACAGGGACATCCTCGAACTGGAGCTTTCATAGGCTTTGCACTTTTCTGAATTCATGAATGAATTACAGTCTCTAAAACTAGCCAATTGTATAAATCTTCAAGACAATTGCCTCTGGAATTGCGCCCAGTACCATGACAACAAACTTTTTGGTTTTATCATTGAATTGTGCAAAATTTTCAGATTTTGCTCCTAAGCTATACTTTCATAAAGCAACTCTGTCCACTCTTTCTTATATATACCCTAGAACTCAAGCTACATTGAAGCAAAATATGAGAATTACAATAGAATTATTATTCCTAATTAGTCACTAGCCTACATCGTAGACCACTGACATGGGATTTACAATAATGCCTTTCAGTGAGAGAAATAGATTTCTTCGCCTCATAAATGGCAGACTTGGTCATGTGACCTGTATTAACCAATGGGATGTAACGGACATCCAATTAGAAGACCTAAGAGTCATTGCTCCTTTGTCCATTGATACTTTTTCCTATACCATGTCCCAAACAGTGGCAGCTCCTTTAACCTGGATCCTGGAAGGATAAAAACATATCAAGCAAAGACACAGCTAAGCAGCAGACACTGCAGCTCAAATGTAATATGAACAAGAAACTGACTGACTTCTCACTATGTTGATATTTGCACTGATAGTGACAAATCAGTGATGGTAAAACTGTGGGAGTTTTTGCACCAGTCAAGGCAGTGGCACCAAACAACAATAGCAGTCATTATATTTTTCAATGTCCCGCACTTGAAGTAAAATAAAGGAAATCCAGCTTCACTTAACAATGTCACTCATGAAGCAATAGATTGTATTTAGTAAAATTAGGTTTTATTAAATTTTAATACTTCAGTTCTCAATTCTTTAGTGATTCTGTGACAAAATAGAGATTACACATAACACACTTTTGCTGCATGCCCAAGTACGGCGATTGTCTCAAGAATGACACCTGAGATCACACTGATGCTTTGCAAGGGTTTTAATAAAACAAGCGATGAAAAGTTCATTGTATTGGCAGATTCCATGTTGCCATGGAATCTTCAACCCTCAAGAAACTACCGTTTGTCAAGCTTTGGTACAGTATTAAAGAAGAATGTCCACCATTATCTGAAAGAGCTATTAAAATACTCCATCCCTTTCAATTACATATCTGTCCAAAGTTGGATTTTCTTTACCTACTTCAGCCAGATTGAATTCAGAAGCAGACATGAAAATCAAGCTATTTTCTACTATTGTAGTTAGTCATTTAAAAAGAACTGCAAAAATGTAAAGCAATGCCTTCTTCTCATTATTTTTTAATTTTTGAAACATAATTGTTAATAAAATGTACCAAGTAATGGGTTCATTTGTTATTTTTAATGAATTACAGAATGTATATTTTAAGAATTTATTAGCTTAAATTTCTAGGACAATAAATAGCACTGTATGTAACCCACACTAACAAAGGCTCTTCGGGGGTCCTTGATAATTTTTATAAACTATAATGCTGTCCTCAGAACAAAAGTTTGAAATTTGCTGCTTTAGCATAATATCAATAATCTCATTTATCTTAATAAAATATACATTCTAGCAGTTGCTTACTTTATTGTCATTTTTGAAAAGGAAAGAAGAAAAATCTATATGTTCTGAATCATAATCAATGGCATTCAAAAGGTTTTAATCTTCCAAAGGTGCTTATAATAAACAGGTGGGTATAGTGTGTAAGTAACAAGACATTGACATCTACTCAGAAATACTTTTTTTTTTGACAACAAGTCCCAGAAATTTTTTAGTTTAGTTTTAGTCAACAATTAGAAATTATACATAATATACATATATGTACACATACATATGAATCTGTGTGTGTGTACAGATGTCTATATACATAGACATAGGCCTGGATACAGGCATCACCTTGGAGCCTAACAATAATTAATTGAGATTTTGTAGTTCCGTCCCCCACGCCTGAGGGACACAGACTGCATCAGCTTCCTGTTGATACGATAACAAATTAAAGCCACGGAAATGTACTGTCTTCAGGTTCTGTGGGACACAAGGCCAACATAGGTCTCACTGATTAAAATCAACATATTGGCAGGGCTGCGTTTCCTTTCTAGAGGTTCTAGAGAAGAACTATTTCCTCGCTTTTTCCAGCTTCTAGAAATCCCCTTTTTCATTTTCAAAGCCAGCAATGTTACATATCTTGGTACCTTTTTTATGTGGTCACATATTCCTCTGATCACAGCCCGGAAACGTTCAAAGGACCCTTGTGATTACTTTGGGGAGTCCAGGAGAATCTCCTCATCTCAAGACCTTTAACTTAATTTGCATCTTCCCAATCTCTTTTGCCTTGAAAGGTAATGTATTCACAGGTTCCAGGGGCAAGTACATGGTCTTCCTTGGGGGCTGGGGGGGGGGGGCATTATTTTTCCTACACACAATCAAATAAAGTGAATGAACTCTTACTTCATTAATCCTACCTGTGCGTCAACATACACATATGTCACAGCAGTGCCGCTGAGTGGCAAACAGCGGCTTGTAGTAAATGACCACTCAGTGTGTTGCATTAAATCTCCTAAGACTTTCATCAAAGAAAACCACTGTGACTCTGAAAAACAACCGTGTATTAGGGAAAGCCTCATCACCTGATGATTAAAATCACTAGTTGCCTGTATGTGGAAAACTACTTCCTGACATCACACTCCTGCGGCCCTTCTGGAGCTCCCTCACCACTGAAAGAATTATACTCCCGCTGCCATGCGCGCCTCCTTTACTCTAAGGCCACGCTTTCCAAAAAAGTGAAATGACGCAAAATAATTAGAAAGTAAACACGTATGCTACCCTCACCCCAGCACGTCCCCCATGAAACACACGTACATTTGTTTTCAGCTCACTGGAATCTTTTCTGTTTTCTGAATAAAATTTGACTCTATAGGAATGTAACTACTTTTCACGAAGCTGAAGATACATAACACTTGTACGTCTGTAACCAAGTTGGTTAATAATTACATATTCCAAGGCACTGCTGGCTATCCCAGGCCTGTCCTGGGCGGGGCCATGACTTGGAGGGCTGTGCGATGACACAGACACTGGTTTTCATACAATCATTTCCTGGCCTGGAGACTCCCAGTTTCTCTCAACTGGGTACAGGCCAGTAGTATCTGAGCAACAGGAACATAACATCGGGTACGACAGGACAAGAAGAGAAAAGACCAGAAGTTTGGTACCAACGTCAGGCGGGTTTGGTCGGTCCCTGCACACTGCTCTCTCTGAAGCCTCACCGGAGGTCACTGGTAAGACTTATGCTGTGCCCCTTCCCCTCTTGTGACGTGTAGCCTCCGTGGGGACGTCAGGGTCCTGGCTGAGCACACTCCATCAGAGCCGAAAGTCCTGACTGTCAAGACTATGCGACTTGCATCGCCTAATGCAAATCAACAAATGGAGGTCATTGCTGATGTGCTTTCTTTCCCTTCAGTGTGTCAAGTCTGAGACTCCAAAGGCGTCCGAGTGTCTCTAAGAATCTTCTGGGCACTTACGAGACTCTTACAGAATGGAATAGGGTTTCTCAGGGAGGTGAGTTTTGTGTCACTGGAGATATTCAAGATGAAGCTGAAAGACCACTTTTCTGGATGTTCTTAAGGAATTTCCACAGAAGATGAGACTTTTCTATACCATTCTGTTTTAATGAAAACTACTGCCTACAAGACAGTTTTAACAACACCAAATGCTACACAACTTAGGTTTAATTCAAGTATGAAAGAAAAGTCTATTTTAAGAAAGTACCAAATCACGCTGACAAAAACGAACTCAGGATGAATCACAGACCTAAATGTTGGGAAAATTAAGAAAGGAAAACCTTACTAAAATGGAGTTGGGGAATTTGGCGGAGGGAGATCTCACGCCCTACTACTTATCAGAAATCGCAAAAGCAACAGGAAGAGACAGAACTTGCCCACCGATACTCTG
The DNA here is from genome assembly GCA_004023845.1 of Helogale parvula. Taxonomy (NCBI): domain Eukaryota; kingdom Metazoa; phylum Chordata; class Mammalia; order Carnivora; family Herpestidae; genus Helogale; species Helogale parvula. Next base: position 68,783 of record PJEM01005652.1, on the reverse strand, counting down.
ACTGCCCCAGCCGGAGGAAGAAAGGCTTTCCCGTCCCCTGGCCACAGCCCAGCCAGGGACAGGCCGTCACGACTCAGACAATGAAAAGCCACCATACTTCAACTCCCGGTTTACTCCAATGGCTGTTTTGTTTACAAGAGCCTTCCCACTGCCCCCTCCAAAGCGTGGTGCTCTCCTTCTGTGCTGTGGATTAGAGTATGGATTTGCCACAGCTTGCGTGGCCTGGATTGCAATTTTCCTTCATCCCTAAAGAACCCCATCTTTTGCTGGTAAAATAGCAGTTTTAATTTTAAGGTTAACCTTACAAAAGCAAATACTGTAACATTTAACGAAGAAAAATAGGAGAAATCTTTGTGACCTTAAAATAGGCAAAGATTTCTCACGGCAGAGAAAAAGTAAATACATAAAAGAACCAAAAAAGGAAAAAAAACGACCAACTGGATTTTAACAAAATTAAAAACCTTTACTCTTTGTAAGACATTGCACAAAAAATAAAAGGGCAAGACACAGGATGAGCATAGATATTTACAACACATCTATCTATTGTTCCTATATTAATTACTGCATCTGGATCGCATGAAGAACTCACAACTGAATAAAAAGACAAAAATACAAAATCGTCACAAAACAATACCTTAGCAAAGTATTTGGCCCATAAAAAGATGGACAACTTCATTTGTCATTATGAGGGAAATATACAAATACATGATATATATAAACATATCAAACCACAATGAGATATTAGTAACAGCTTTTTAAAAATGACTTCAATTGAAGAGGTGACCATCCGAGTGTTGGTAAGAATGTGGGAAAAAAGTACAAGGAGGCCAAGAGTACAGTGAGACCAGTGGCTCATTCCATAAGAAGAGATTTTAAAATGTCACATATGGGGGAAAGCCACGTTTCGGATAATATACTCTAATATTAAAAATCCAGGGATAAATGGGGCACCTGGGTGGCTCATCTAGAGTAACAGAAAGCAGATGAGTGACTGCCTCCGCCTGGAAGCAAGGGGCCAAAAAGAAGTTTTGGGGAGTGACAGTACTCTATACCTTGATTATGATGGTGATTGGAAAGGTATAGCATTTGCCAAAACTCACTGAATTACACACTGTTGGGGTATTTTATTGTATAAGTGAATTATGCCCTAATGAATTTGATTAGAAAAAATTTGTAAGGGAATTTACCTCCACATTCATGATTTCGAGGGCAACAATTCTAACTTACTTAACACACGTCATTATCCCACGAATCTTCTTAAACACACAGCAAATACGCTTACTTTGTAATATGAGGAAACCTGGCGCATCAGTTACGTTCACGTCCCTACGTATGTGAGCAATCACAATAGTCACCACATAGTTACACAGGCACACTTTGCTCCTCTGGGCATCTACCAGCATATACATCTATATGTTGTTTTGAAATTGTGCTGTCTACAGAAAATAACACCATTTTGTATTTAGAAAAAAAGGGCATCCTTAATCTTCTTGACAAAAATCAAAGCAGGAAAAAATAGCAGGTAACTTCTAATCTCTAGCTTGCATCTGGAGAATCTGAATATAACATACCAATCTGGTGGGCGCCCTTAGGTCACTAACGAGTCAGAAATACAGTCAGAAACTTAATTTCCATTCTGCTGATTTTCCCGCTATTATGTCTATTTCCCAAAGACTTAATAAAGTATCAACAAAGCCACTTGAGGTATTAACATCTCCTCAATACGTCTACGTCGTTTCCTCTAGGGGTAAACAGGTATGTCTATATCTATTTAATAATAACTCTTAATTGTGCAAAAGAAAATGGCCCTGATATCACTATTTTCAAGCTCAAAAAACAGGCTCACATTTAGTTCACATTCAACATTTGTGGGCAGGCTGTTCCCACCAATACAGGTATTAGTCCCAAACCAGGATTTAAATGGATGCCTCATCTTATTTCCTTAACAGCTAGCAGCCATGAAGCTTCAGTACTCTCACTAGAGGCATATATTTTTACTTTTATTATTAAATTTTAGCAATTTGACAAGAAATAACCCCAGAAAACAGTAAACTCTGAATTATTTTAATTGCCCCTATATTAGTTTGCTAGGGCGGCCATAACAAAGTGCCACTAAGTGGGCAGCTTAAACCACAGAAATGTCTGATCTCCATTCTGGAGGCTGAAAGTCCAAGATCAAGGCGTGGTCAGATTGGTTCCTTCTGAGGTGGTGCAGAAGCTGTGCCATGCCTCTTCCCTAGACTCTGGGGATCTTCCAGCAATCTTTAGCCTGTCTCGGCTGGTGGAAGCATCGCCCCTACCTCGCATGACATCCTCCCCTGTGTGTTGTGTCTGTGTCCAAATCTCCCCTTCTTCTGGAGACCCCAATCGTGCTGGGGTGGGTGCCCACTGCCTCCGTTATCACATCTGAAGGAGCTGCACCCGCAATGGCCCTATTTCCAGACAAGATCACATTTGAGGTACTGGAGGCTAGGGCTTCAACATTTGGATTTGGGGGGTGACACAGTTCAACCCAAAACAGCCCCAATTACCTTTCTGGCTCCCCCTTAGTACATCCTCATTTACACGTATTTCAGACATTTGTCCACGTGCTCCTTTTAAAAATCAAACAAGATCGAGTGTTGCAAGCTCCTGGAACACTGTTTACCTACCTGCTCCCCATCTTGGACCCCATATATGGTCCTAACTTTGGGCAGAACTGAGGTTGGGATCCCCACAGGGCTGCAAACCTGGAGACGTCTGTTCAAGGCCATAGAGGGCATACAAGTTGGCTGCACTCTGCCTCTGCTGGTCGCAGCTTCCCACCCTCACCTGAACCCCTCCAGGGCAGGAAGGGGATCCTCCTCTGTCCAGAGGAAAGAGCAAGAATGAAGCGAGAGAGGTGCAGAGAGCCCCAGGGTCCAGGAGTGAGATGCAGGCATGGAGCTAAGGCCCCTGCCCCACGCACCCCTCACCTCCTTGCTGAGGACAAATATCAAGGTCTTCTGAGATCTGTGTGTGTGGACCTTTCTTCTCTCATCTCTCACTGCTTCCAACCTCGAACTCATCCTGGTGTCCTTCCTCCCGAGGCCCTCACACAGACATCCCCATTCTACATGCGATCACTGCCGCTGGAACCACAACTTGGATGACAACCACGCTTACTCTGAGCTCAGATGTCCCTCCTTACTCTGCACCTTGGACTTACCATTTCATAACATGCCTGCAGGGTAGCCACCCAGTCACCTGTCTGTCACTGACCTGTGCAGAAGCTCTATGCGGCCTCCACTCCCCGAGCTGCAGCACCGGCACTGGTCTGGGCCCGCTGACTGCCCAGTAACTATCCGTCAGTGCACTGATGAATGCACAGTGCTTGCAGGCGGCCTTGACTGTGTGGTTTAAGAGCACTCGGGAGATACGTTTTGTTTTGTATTGTTTTGCTGCATGTCCTATCTTCCCATGATTCTGTTTAAACACCTTGTTTGGTGACGTCTTTCCTCACAGGTAAATAACAGCCCATATCTAGTCCCAGAATGTCAGAATCAGGAGCTGCCATTGAGACCGTGTGGTATCGACTCCCCTCATTTGTAACCTGCCCAAGTCCTACCAGCTCTTCAGTGACAGAGTGGTGCTCCCATCTGTCTCACTGCCCAGGTCTATGCAGCTGACATCGAACCCCGGTTCAGGACTCCGGAAGTACACGCACACTTCCTGAGCCCACACTGTGCTCCGGGAGGTCCAGGCCAGAGCCCCGCCATTGGCCTCTGCTGATTTTATTTTGTATCTCATAAGCGAGCCTTCTTTAAACTAAACTACTCAGAAGGGCATCCCAGACACACACTCTAATAACATTCAAATAATGCAATTCAGGCTGTTTCCCCAGCCCTCAATCCTCTTGCTTCTAGGGCCTGAGGCTCCCTTTAAAAGCATCTATTTTTCTGTGATTCCTACAGGAACGTTTCCATCTCTGGACTGCAGAAATAGCCCCATGTGCATGTTTATATCAATGTGCAATCAATCATAGTTTGTTCTTTTCAAAATAGTTTTCTTTTTAAAGACCTAAAGCCATTTTGCCTATTTTTTCCAAGACTTAAGTTTTGGATTGCTGTTTCAAATCAAAGGGTCACTTAGGAAGAAAATTAACAGTCTTTCTGATTGCAGATCAAGATCTTCTTTTTTCCATTATAACTGCTATTGTTTTAGCCTGAATATAAAAGTCTGCTAGGGCTATAGAATTAGACAACAAAACAGTTTGGCAATGGTTTCTGTAGGAATTGCTGATGCACAGGATGCAGAAGCAACATCTGAGAAAATGGCTCTTCAAAAAGAAAAATCTGAATGAGACCTTATCATAAAATACAGTTGTGACCAGAAATACATTATGCTTGTGTAATATCATGATCAAAACAATTCTGCATCGCTGTGCAACAGAAATGAAGGCCTAACATTTAACAGCAACATAAATCAATAAAAATATTACCGATGGTCCTTGGTAGGCGCACCTGTGAAAATGTAACTTCTAAAACTTGAAATTCTGGATCTTTCAGTGTTTACAGTTGACTTCAACTTTAAAAAAAAAAAAGTGTACCAGTAGGTATTTGTCTGAGCCACGCTAGCATGAAGATTGACCTGTTACCTAATAAATCAGAGTAGAGAATCCATGAGTCCAGGGCAAGGTTAGCAAAAGAGAAGCATGATCGGCTAACCCTGCTTCTCATCTGTAACTCTGATCGGAAGGTCAATTTGTGGTGAATGTGCTGGAATCACTGAATTACCGTTAAATTTAAATGTTCCTGTTTGTGTTAAGGGATTTCATGCCTTTTGGCCTCTTCTCTGAGTTTACAAATTCTAATCTTAATTTTTACCTTTATTTTCTTCCTAGGAAATTCAAAATATCCTTGAAATGTACTCAAAGACCTACAATACAATATAGTCCCCACTCATTCTTGTACAGTGACGTTAATACATACTCTATCTTCCCAATTCTCACATATTCTTGATCATCATTAACAGACAACAATTTTAACCCCCCAAATAGCATAAATAATGCGAGTTGTTTCACTCCGTCTCACGGAGCCGACTATAAATCCGGCAAATTATTGGTTCCTTTATATTTTGTACAACAGAGATATTCTTTAAGACATTTATAAGACAAATCACCTGCATCCACAGTAAATGAAAATTCAAAGTTCTTCATCTAAAGTTTATGAAGCTTGGAGGCCAAATGCGGGGACGGAATCTGCTAACTCACAGTTGATCGATCCAGTGCCACAGAAAATATTTTGAAAAATAAAATTTGGTGATGTAAACTATAAGTTATCTTGTCACATCGGCAGTACTAATACATGTTACCTTCTGATTACTCCATATTCTGCAACGCTAACCCAAATCACTCTTTAGAGACCCCAAACCCTATTTTCAACTCCCTCGGATATAGGCACCCGGCACATCTAATACTACTCCATAGCTTACAAGTCTTGTCTCCTCTTCCTGTGTTCTCCCTAGGCGTTTACACCCCACCCACTAGAATGACCACGACCAAAGCCCACGAGTCCTATCATCAGTCTCCGCCCCACCAGAGACAACTGGTCACTACACCCTCACCACTCTGTCTGCAAACAGATCTCGAGATCTGTCCAGCCATGTGCTGGCCAAACGCTCACTGTGCAGAACCTGAACCATAGGCTGAAGCGTTCGAAGACAGTCTGACAAACCTGAATTTTGGGAATCAACAAAACTAATGAGGAAACAGTCAGCAGTAAGAAAAAGAAACTAAAATATAGACTCTGAGAGATTCAGGATACCTTGCTTTGAGCCTAGATGTTCATCTTGGGTCACCACTTAAATAAATTCCAGGAAAAATGAAGGCAAACCTATCAGGAAATGTTTCTTTCTATCCAAATTCACCCTCTGTTGACATAAAAAAAATGTCTTCGCTTAAATTAGCTTTGTAAAAATGTAAATATGTCAGTTGACATTGTTTCCCCAAAGACATCACTGAAAGTTTCAAAAACTGTCATGAGTTTTGTCTTCGGGATGTATTTTTCTCCCCTTGTAACTTCTTAGGCTCAACAACAGGAAGGTTTTCAGCACCTCAACCCCCACCATGTACACTTCCAGTCACTGCTTTACCAAAAGCCCTCAGGATTCTGAACTCTCACCTAACAGATTGGGTTCGCCTGATTTCAGACTTCCGATAAATAGAATTGCAAGGTTATGTGTTCCTTTTTTGTCCAACTTGTCTCACTCACCACAGTGCATGTGAAACCTAGCCATGTTGTGTCGTAGTAGTCAGTTCATTCTCAACTTTTGTGTAGTATCCCATTGAATAAACATACCACAACTGATCCATTATAGTAGGATAGACATTAAGGTTGTTTTCAGTTTGGGGCTATCAACAATAGTATTTCTTTTTTAATGTTTATTTTTGAGAGACAGAGACAGAGACTGAGTATGAGCAGGGGAGGGGCAGAGAAAGAGGGAGACATAGAATCCAAAGCAGGCTCCAGGTTTTGAGCTGTCCGCACAGAGCCTGACGTAGGGCTTGAACCCACAAACTGCAAAACCATGACCTACGCCAAAAGTTGGATGCTCAACCAACTGAACCGCCCAAGCACCACTATCACAAATAATACTTCCACAAACATTCTTCTTCAAGTCTTTTGGTGAAAATGTGTCTATACTTCCGGGGTGCAGGTGCTAAGCCTTTCTGCAAGTATTTCTCCTTAACAGATAATGTCAGTTTTCCAGAGAGATCGTACCATTCCGCGCCTGACAGGTATATGAGAATTTCAGTCCCACCATTTTCTCCCCAGCATCTGAAGATCCTCAGTCTTTTTCATTTTAGCCATTCAGATGAGCATACAATGCTATCATGTTATTTTTTTCCTCCTGGTAATTTTTTAAAATTCCGGTATAATTATCATACACTATGGTATTAGTTTGCAGTGTACAATATAGCGATTCAACAGTTCTATACATTACTCAGTGCTCATCACAGTAAGTGTGCTCTTCTTAACCTCTACCTAGTTCATCCATCCCCTCACCCCCTCCCTTCTGGTAACCACCAGTGTGTTCTCTATAGTTAAGAGTCTGCTTTTTGGTCTGTCTGTCTTTTTCTTTGTTTGTTTTGTTTCTCAAATTCTACATACGCATGAAATCCTACTTGTCTTTTTCTGATTGGCTTTTTTCACTTAACATTATACCCTCTAGCTCCAACCATGTTGTTGCAAATGACAAGATTTCATTCTTTAGTGGGTAATATTTTATCTCATATATACATGTATACGTTTCATCATATACTGAAACACTATAAACATATATATACACACACACACACACACATATACCCACGTATATACCACATCTTTATCCATTCATCTATCGATGGTCACTTGGGTTGTTTTCATAATTCGGCTATTGTAAATAATGCTATAATAAAAATAGGGGTGTATGTGTCTTTTCAAATTAATGGTTTTGTATTCTTTGTGTAAATGCCAAGCAGTGGAATTACTGGATAATACAGTAACTCTATTTTTAACTTTCTGATGACCCCTCCCCAATACTGTCCTCCACAGTGGCTGCAGCAGTCTGCATGCCCACCAACAGGGCACGAGGGTTCCCTTTTCTTCACACCCTCACCAACACTTGCTGTTTCTTGTGTTTTTGATACTAGGCTACCATGTTATCTATCTATCCATTTATTGTCTCCTCAGTGAACAGAAAACGCAGAACACATTTTCACACATTTATTGGGCATGTGAATAACCTATTTTATAAAGTGCTCACTTAAAGTTTCTTGCACATTTTTAAAGGATTCTTTTTCATTGCTGCTTTACAGGAATTCTTCATAGAGTTTGAAAATTATGGCAGATGTCTCCTCCTACTTTGTAGCCTGCTCAGGGATATCTTCGGATGAATGGAAGTTCTTAATGTAGTTCAATTGATCAACTTTTTCCCTTAAAGCTAGTGCTTTTCATGTCCTATTATAGAAGACTTTTGCCTTTCCCAAGGTCACAAAAATATTTTCCTGGGCTTTCTTTAAGAAGTTTTATTGTTGTGTCTTTCAAAAGGATCCCATTCTATCCGTAGGATTAGTTGTGAAGCAGACGTTTTCATAATAATAAGCCCTAATAAATGCTAAAACTTTAGTCATTGTATGAGAAGTCACGAAGCAGAGACAAAGGCAGATATGTTCTTTCTCTTGCTTTTCTCTATCCTGAGCAAAAGAAAGAGAGGCTTCGCCTTGAAAATATTCACATGGTGCGATTCCAAGTCCTTGCTTATGTTTCTTTCTCACAGAAACTTTCTGGAGATCTCCAAGCACTGATTCCCAGAGGCTCAGAGGCTTGGTTTTCCTGGGAAGCTTCCGATCTATGAGGTGCCAAAGGTGACAAAAGATAAGACCAAGAATGACTGTGGCATCCAGGTCCTTGAGGAGGGGAAAAAAAAAAAAACCCAGAGAACTCTCTGATGCACTGACCAATGTGATTTCCTACAAACTGCTGAGACAGTCTCTTACTCTTTAAAAAAAGGGTATAAAGTCTTTTAAAGGTGAACCAGTTACATTGTAAACAGAACATCCTACTCTCCCTGCCTATTTTTTGCAACAGACACTTTAAACAAATACAGGTAAAATGTGTGACCTTGTACGTTACTTGGACGGCTGAAAAAACAGGCCCCGAAGTAAACTATGGAGAAGATTTTTAAATGAAAGCAGGAAAACCGGTGAGAAGGTAGTCCTTGGCGCGTCTTAGAATTCTTACAAACTCTGTTCAGGGGTATACTGAATCTTTTCCCTACAAATGCGGTTTGCCATGACTTTGCAGTTGGTTCCTTTCAGATAAGGGTGCTCCTCAGGATTTTCTTTTTGCAATCGCATTTCAAAAAATGTTTATTTCAATGCTCTGAAAGTTGGTAATGTGGCCAAACTAGTCATCTATTGGTGGTCATAAGAAATGGTGTGAGACTCTTATAAAGTGTCGAAGGGTAATTATTTGTCAGCAATAACATGAATACACTTAATTGATTTTTGATCGATGGCAGGGTCCTGCCTGGCAAGGGAGAGTCACAGGGAAGCACAAGTGGCTGGCCCCTCCCATGCACTGTGGCGTGCCCAGTGACACCTTGCTCGCTAATCAGGGTTCAGGGGAAAGAACTCTGGACAGGCAGTTGTAATAAAATCACTAAATCCAACATATTTTGGTATCTTGGTGATGACGATGAAAGGGAAAGAGTCCCCTGAAAAGGAGGAAAAGTCACGAGCTCCACAATCCGGGAGCCACGCCTGGTAAGGTCCCTGACGCGCAATCTCCAAAGCAGGAAAACAGCATTTACAGGAGGGGAAACCTGGCTAAGCCAATCATCAAAACATAACAGACCTGCAATTTATGGCCCTTTCTTCTGCACGTTTTCAACTCCTATGTTAAACATTTGGCTCAGCTGCAGAAAGAATTCAGTACCAACACTTGCCGTGGTCTAGCCTGCGGTGCAGGGCGTTCTCTTGAAAACATTCAGCACCAACCACAGAGACAGGCCGGCCAGCGCTGCGGGCCGGCCTCAAGCTGCCCAGCTCGTGGAACAATCCACCTGCTTTTTCGTCCACCCCTGTGCCTTTTTACTTTATTATTTTTTTATTGTTTATTTTTGAGAGGGAGAGAGGGGGAGGGGGAAGAGAGAGAGGGAAAGAATGAGCTGAGGAAGAGTAGAGGGAGGGGGCAGAGAGGATCTGAAGCAGGCTCTGTACTGATAGCAGGGAGCCGGATGCAGGGCTTAAACTCACGGACTGCGAGATCCTGACCTGGGTTGAGGTCGGATGCTCAACTGACGGAGCCACCCAGGTGCCCTGTGGCTTTTTAGCTTAAAACTCACACAATTGAAAATGGTGGTGCGCGTCCCACCTGATGGCTACTACCTGAGCACGAGACAGCTGTCTAATAAACGCTGAGTTCTGAGTGTCTTTCATAAAAATGTTTACCTACCCACTAATTTGTAATACTAACATGAAACAGGGAGGAAAGAATCCAGAGGCAGCGGCGAGACTGTCTCTATGGTTTTAAACCATCTCTCATACCAATTTTAATCATATTCTTTAGAGATCCTCTAAATGAAGCATGCCTCTAAAGAGATAATGATTTCCAAAGACAGGTTTAAAACAGTGCTTACTTTCCTGACTTTCAGAATTCCAAACGTGGACTGTGATTATAAAATGGTCAGCTATAATTTTATAGGCATTCATTAACTTATTTGGTTATTCTGGATCTCCCCCTCCCCTTACACAGTAAGCTCCCCGATGGCAAGGACTGTATGTAATTGTCCTCAGCATTATGTCCCAGACCCAGGATGATATTAGCAAGATGAGGGTTATTATCCCCATTCCCCATGGGTTAAAATCCACTGAGGCTCAAATTTGTTAACTTAAGTAGCCAGCCACGGTGAAGCCTGGACATGAACACGGTCATCCGATTTGAAATGAAAGTGCACTCTCACGTTTTTACTGCCTTCACATTTTTATATGGGATCTAGCACTGATCACTTTCAAAACCCCACGCCTCTCTGATCTCTCGTCCTCCTCATTACTCAGACCTATGGATCATCATCATCCATTAATTAAAAGAGCACATTAGGGGCACCTGGGTGGCTCAGTCAGTTAGGCATCCGACTTCGGCTCAGGTCGTGATCTCACATTTGTGAGTTCACGCCCCTCGTTAGGCTCTGTGCTGACAGCTCAGAGCCTGGAGACTGCTTCCAATTCTGAGTCTCCCTCTCTCTGCCTCTCCCCCACTCATTCTCTGACTCAAAATAAATAAATAAATAAATAAATAAACATTCTTAAAAAAATTTTAAAGTGCACATTAAATCCTGCCATTCATATAAATCCATCAAGTCATTTTTTTTTTCCCAAATACCAAGGAACAAGTATATGCTAATTGAAGTTCCTATTTCAGTTAAGGTGTTCTTCCTCTAATACTACCTTTCGTGTGTCTGAGAAGCTGCAGAGCACAATTACTGATATTTAGGGGTTTATTTGTTTTTTACTCTGGCTTTTTTCTAGCTTCAATCCCAAATCTACTTAAAATGATTTAAAACTACTTAAATACTCTAATTCTTGCCTGTGCCATCAGACTGATCACAAGGGATACTGCCTTTGAAAAGAAAGTAGGGAAGCTCACAAACCCACCTCGGTCCAGGAGGAAGCCTGAGAAGGGAGGTCTCAGTGTCTGGTCGGCCTGGGACAGCTGGCGCGGTGCCTGTCTGTCCGTCCCACGGGCTCTCCCGGGGAGAGACGAGGGAGGAATTGCTGTGGTTTTTATCGTCGTTTCCCACCTAGGACAGCTGTTTCTGCGGGTTTCATAGAATGAAGACGACACAACATCCTCCTCTGTAAGATGAGGGCCATTTGTCAATGTGGGGAACATGCTCCTTGACCCGGGCCCTCGTCCCTGGCAGGCCCTGGGGCAGCTCGCCATCTGGACAACCCACCGTCATGAGCCCCATTTCAACATGTCTCTCAAACTCCCTTTATATAGAATCTTTTGTGCTCCTGCTCACTACTTTCGAAAAGTACATCCCATTTCTCAACTCTGTGTCTTTCCCCAGCACCAACCGCCTCTGGCCTTTGCCATTTTTCTAGGCCACAGGAGGTTCCCTCTTCTTCCCAACCTTTGCTACCAAGAAGAGGTAAAATGCTAATCTACATATGTTTGAGTTCCTCTCCCAGAGCAGTATTTAATGCCTCTTGGAAATAACTTCTCGAACAAGTGCAACGTGTTAAGGCTTCAGACACTGAACGAGGTTCAGTAAAATCTTTGTGAAGCTCCAAACACCCTCATCCCGCTGGGCCAGATGGCCTCATGCTGTCGGCCAGGGAGTGACTCACAGGTAAGGGGAAATCAGGAGCCAGGGCAGATCTAGCCCGAAACGTTTAGCTCTGTCCTACCTCTCAGCGATTTGGTGACTCATCGGGCAAATGAACGCAGCCACATTTTAAACTACGCTCCAACAATTACTTTACTACATGAGGAGTATCTTCTTGTGTAGGTATGTGAAGCGGACCAGGCCCTGTATAGACTATCTCCTTGACCACAGGCCAGGCAAGCAGGGGATTGCCAAGGTCAACCCCACACATTTCACAAGGAAGAAGAGAAGTAAACAAATCCAGGGCTTGGCAAGTTCAGGGTGGGAGGGTCCCTGTGGAGCAGGCCTGGGCCAATCGCTGAGCCTCGATGCTGTTCCTGATTTTTAGGGACTATGTTGACCTGTCAAACTTGTTAGATGGCATCCAAATGGTGTAACTGAGTCCCGACAACTGATAGTTTCATGGTCACCATCAATCTCTTTTTTCTGCTAATTCTGGTCAGAACTTTCCAAAGAAGGGGCAGCTCTCTTCCTCCTGCCGGTGCCTGACCACTTGGAGTCTCCTGTACCCTCCGTGCTCAGGGTCGTGCCAGGGCCACGCGTGTGCACAGGCTTGAGGCTCAGCCACAGCAGTCCTTTACTATGCCATGTCTGCTTCCTGAATTAACACCGGGGACGCTACGTGTGCACAGGGGTAGTTTCACAGTAGTTTCACAGTAGTGTCAACTGCACAAGTGCGTGCATCAGAACTGGAGGGAAACCTTGGTTCTACCTCTTGACATTTAGGTGACTTTAGGCAAGTAAATGAATCTCCCTATACCTCACTTTTCTTAGCTAAAAAGCGAGTCACGCCTTGCTCATGAGACGGTTCCCAGGGCGCATTCACTTAAAAAAATGCATGGCGCGCCTGGGTGGGTCAGTCAGTTGAATGTCTGACTCTTGATTTTGGCTCAGGTCATGATCCCAGGGTAGTGGGCTCTGCGCTGAGCATGGGGCCAGCTTGGGATTCTCTCTCTCTCCTTCGGCCCCCTCCCCAGC
>PJEM01005652.1:32500-55810 GCA_004023845.1 Helogale parvula | reverse complement strand
GATGGAAACAGAATATCTCTGGACAGTTTTCCCTGGCCCCTGCTTCAAAATGCAAACGACCACTCTCATTTCTTGGACCCCTGGGTGCCCCATAATCTGTCCTGATTTCTGTTTGAAAACCAAGATTCTGGATTCTTTCCTTTGGGGCAAAAACAAAGTAGCCATTAACTAGTGGATATTAAGGACATAGTAGCATTTCGCTGCTATTTCTGCACCCTGTGGCATTTCCGGATGTATACAACCTGTAAACAAGCATGTGCTTCATGACCTCTGTAATTACCCGTCTCCCTACCAGCTCTGGTATCTGGGAACTGCTCATGAGTCAGGCAGAGGCTGCTCCTACTCAGGACGTCCTCAGCCCGTGGAGTGGAGAAGCCTGTTCCGGTGATGGTGGTCCTTCTAGGACCCAGTCTGTCTGATCAATATCAAGGAAGAGCCACTCGAGGATGAAAAGAGATGCTTCTGGAATGGGCGCAGGGGTGGGGGATGGAGAGATGAGCATCTCAGGCAGTAGGAAGGATGCCCTGGTTCTCTCCCCATCATGGATACTGAAGCAGAGACCTAATTATGAAAAAGGATGGAATTGGACAGTAAGAAGAAAATCTCGAGGCCCGCCCTCACTGGAGGGGACCACAGAGCGAGCACTGAGCGTCTCTCCTTTACAAATGCAGCAGCAGCACCTTGAGAAGCAGATGGGCAAGGCTTTGGGGCAAAGAAGAAAAAAGCATGAGGGATGAGTAGAGAAGGGGGCAGAGAAACTGAGAAATTTCCATAGGGACTGTGTGTTTCTTTGCACGTAAAGTCAAAATTAAACACTTCCTAAACTGAGTTTAAAAAAAAAATAACTGGGGCGCCAGGGTGGCTCAATCAGTTAAATGTCCGACTTCAGCTCAGGTCATGATCTCACGGTTCGTGGATTCGAGCCCCGTGTCGGGCTCTGTGCTGACTGCTAGCTCAGAGCCTGGAGCCTGCTTCGGATTCTGTGTCTCCCTCTCTCTCTGACCCTCCCCTGCTCACGCTGCCTTTCTCTCTCAAAAATAAACAGAAACGTTTTAAAAAATTTTTTTAAATAATTATTACTTGCAGTTTTGTTTTAAAGAAGTTCTATAAACATGGTGAAATATATTTATATCAAGTCAGCTTAAATGACTTTTTAAACATGATTTAACCTCTCCACTCCTATAGGAATATTTATTTATGGTTTTATCTTTCCTTAATAAAAATTCAGTGCAAGGTGGTTTATACGTACACACACATGCATATATTATTTTTGGAAATACAGTCTTGATTTTCAAACAGTCATGGTTTTCAAAGATAAGATAAAATTGCAATCACAAAAAAGCATTATTAGTTTAGTTTTTCCAAATCAGATGGAAGCATCATTTCTTATTAAGCTGAAAACGAGCATCCTTCACACGACAGCAATGCTGATAGTTCTCTGCTGGGAAGGCTCCCGTCTACTTTATCACCGCGTCGCTCAGAGCTGGGCAGACGTCGGTTCTCTCCTGAATGCTTTTCTTTCCCTCCCTGTCCTTTCCTTTTAACTCCGATAATCATCTTCTTTGACACAATGAAGTATCAAAAGGCAGTCAAATCTACTGAGATGTTTCTTTTTGGTTTTCACCTTTAATAACATGCTCAGAAATGTCTTTCCCGCCCCCTAAATGCCGAGCCAACTCGATCTCATTTTAGAATGAGATTTTCGCATTCTGTGTTTTTCCCTTTATTTCACACTTCCTTCCACGAAAGGCTCCCTTTGAGAGACTACTTTATTGCTCGGTGAATCTGCAAACATGGCTGCTTTGGAAAACACTGCTAACTCCCCTTGCCCTCCAGTTTTAGCAGACCTTGGAAAGGTTAGCGTGTTACGGCAAATAATCGGCCAGGCTTCACGTGTTTATTGAGTAGCTACTCACCAGAAAACACCGGGCTGGGGAGAGGGGGACGGGGAAAGGGCAGCTGAGTCAACCCCTATACTGTGAATGTCAACTTTAAATGGATAAACATGCAAATACTCGTGACTTTTTAAATATGTTTATTGTGGGTTGACTTATGTTCCCTCAAAAGTTATTTTCAATTCCTAACCCCTGCTATCTGTAAATGTGACCGTATTTGAAAACAGGGTCTTATCAGATATAATCAAATTAAGATAAAATCATACTGGATTAGGATGGGTCCTAAATCCAACAGCTGATGTCTGTGTAGGAGAAAGGAGAGGGAGAATTGGGCTGTGGGATACCGAGGAGACACCCAGAGGAAAGAGGGAGAGCTGGGAGGGACGCGGTCTCAAACCCAGGAACGCCTGGAGCCCCAGAAACTGGAAGAGGCGAGCAAGGATTCTCCCATAGAGCCTCGGAGGGAGCGTGGCCACTGTGAGATCATAAAGTTCTCTTGTTTTAAGACGCCTTGTTTGTGTTACTTTGTTATGGCAGCCCTAGGAAAGGAATACAACGTGCATTGCTCCTACGCGACAATTTGCCAGGAATTTTAAATTTTCTAAGGAGGAATCCGCGTGCTCCAGGCTCAGCTACGACTAGAATTTAGAGGACTTCCATGTCAAGATAACAAGCAGATTCATACGTCATGGCCCTCACCACTCCAGACTCTTAAGAAAGATCAGATATAAAAAAATCACAAAACACATGCATGATCCAAAATACAAAATGAATAGCTCTCTGAATGAAAAATAAACCAAATGTCCACACCTGCTAGGGTTTTGAAGATCTCAGCTTGCTGGTCTTCTGGAGTGAAAGTGGCTGGAGGGATCAATGGGGCCAGCACTGTTCCTTATGAGATGGGATCCAGGCACACAGCTGGAGCCAGAGCTGATAAAGGTCAGCCCTGTACCCCAGTGCGGTTGGCAGAAAACTGACCCCCCAAAGATGTCCACATCCCAATTCCTAGAACCCATGGATATGTTACAGTATGTGGCTAAGGGGAACTAAACATGCAGACAGAATTAAGGTTGCGAATCAAATGACATTAAAATGTGGAAACTGTTCTGAACAATTTTGGTGGGTCCAATGTAATCATAAGGGTCCTTAAATGCGGAACACAGAGGCAGAAAAGTCAGTGTCAGAAGGAAGGGACATGAAACGAACCTGCCTAACCATTGTGGACTTTGATTGTGGGAGGGGTCACGAATAAGGAACTAGGAAAGCCTACAGGTACTGGAAAAGCAAGAAAAGGGATTCTTCCCTGGGTCCTCCAGAAAGAAGTGCAGCCTTGTCGACACCTTGATTCTAGCCCAGTGAGATCCATGTTGGAATTCTGACTTCAAGAGCTAGAACACAATAAAGTTGTGTTGTCTCAGCCACTATGTGTGAAGTTGTTACAGCAGCGATGTGACATGACAAACGCAGCACCTGTGAAAAGGGACCAGGGCTCCTGGTGAGGGGCAATGCCATGGAGGAAGGCCGCTGATGCAATGGGAGCAAAGTCATGGCCCAGCCCTAGGAAGAGCAGTCATCACTCCAACGGTTTCTGAAGCAATAACTCCACATAGCCAGCAAAATAAGTGGATTTAGAAATGGAGCCTGGAAGTTACCCGGTAGAGGCGAATGCAAAACCCACAGATAGGTGAGGAGCAAAAAGACAGGATCTGAGAGACAGAAAAAAGAGTCAAACCAAATGGAGAAATTTCTATACAAAATATGCTTCCAAACCCAGACTCTAAAACTACACGAAGAAATGTAACTCAAAGACAGCCAACGCAACCAGAACTGTTAGGAGGAATTCACTATTGATGGTACTCATTTTATAGAATGTCAGACAATAACTTTCAAGTAAGTATCAGTGTTTACAGCAGCGCTTTCAACAATAGCCAAATCATGCAAAGAGCCTAAATGTCCATCAACGGATAAATGGATCAAGAAGATGTGGTTTACACGTACAACGGAACACTAGTTGGCATTGAGAAAGAATGAAATCCTGCCATTTACAACAACGTGGATGGAACTGGAGGGTATTTTGCTAAGTGAAATAAGTCAGTCAGAGAAAGACATATATCATGTTTTCGCTCATATGTGGAACTTGAGAAAGTCAACAGAAGACCATGGGGGAAGGGAAAGGGACAAAACAGTTTCAAACAGAGAGGGAGGCAAACCCATAAGAGACTTAAATACAGAGAACAAACTGAGGGTTGATGGGGTAGGGGTGGAGAGGAGAAAATGGGTGACGAGCCTTGAGGAGGGCACTTGTTGGGATGAGCACCAGGTGTTGTATGTAAGTAAGGAATCATGGGAATCTATTCCTGAAGCCAAGAGCACACAGTATACTATAGTAGCTAACTTGACAATAAATTGCATTTTTTAAATAATAATAAAAAATAAGTATTGAAATAGTTCAAAGTATTAAAAATAGTTTCAAGTACTTTTTAAAAATTTCTTAATTTTTTTTTTTTGAGAGAAATAGACTGAGCATGAACAGGGAAGGGGCAGAGAGAGAGGGAGAGACAGAATCACATGCAGGCTCCAGGCACTGAGCTGTCAGCACAGAGCCTGACGTGGGACTCAAACTCATTGATGGGGAGATCATGGCCTGGGCCAAAGCCAGATGCTTAACCAACTGAGCCACCCAGGTGCCCCTCAAGTAATTAAAAAAAAAAAAAAGATACTTGCTATGGACTGAACGACTGTTCCCCCCACCTCCAAAACTTATATATCGCAACTCTAATTTCCAATGTGACAGCATTTGAAGATGGGGTCTTTGGGAGGTAATTAAGGTCACTCCAGCTCTCATAATGCAATTAGTTAAGAAGAGACAGGAGAGAGCTTGCTTCCTCTCTCTCTACGCACCATCATGTTAGGATACAAGAAGATGAGCCAGGAAGTGGGCCTTCACAAGACACCAGACCTGCCGGCACTTCCATACTGGAACTTCCAACCTCAAGAAGTGTGATAAATAAATGTTTATTGCTTATCCTCCTAATCTTTGGTAATTTGTTACCATAAGGTAATTTGTTACTGAATTGTCTAACTTGGGCCCAAAATGACTACAACCATACAGGAGCACCACCAACCAAGAACCAAAGAATAGTCATTAACATGAAACATGCAATAGAGAAGATAAGAATGGTCAGCTGAAAACCAACTCTCAAATGGAATCCATTACAAAATGGCAGTAGAGCACAGAGAGATGCAATCTCTTAACATAAATCAATCCCTAGGATGAACATGTCTGTATATAGAGACATATATATATATATCCTGATAAAAGAATATGTTGTTTGCTCAAAGGAGACATATTTGGGAGGTTGCAATCACAATGGATCCAAAACTGGAGACTCCCTGGAGCACCTGGGTGGCTCGGTCGGTTAAGCATCCAACTTCGGCTCAGGTCATGATCTCACAGTTTGTGGGTTCGAGTCCCACATTGGGCTCTGTGCTGACAGCTCAGAGCCTGAAGCCTGCATTGGATTCTGTGCCCCACTCTCTCTCTGTCTCTACCCCACTTGTGCTCTGCTTCTCCCTGTCTCTCAAAAATAAATAAATGTAAAAAATAAAAACAAAATTGGAGACTCCCTAACTGTGACATATGGCAAAGGAGAGCCTAGAATTTGCAAAGCAAAAAGACAGGAAAAGGCTCCTGATCCCCTGTCTTCTGAAATTCATCCCTTCCTTGAGACCATGAGCCAGCAGCAGCCTAACTCCTGACCAAAGGGCAAGAATAGGGTGGGAAATGAGGATCAAAAAGACCAAAACCAATAGGAAACCCAAAGGTAGAAAAATTAATAGTATTCTAAAAGTAGCAGCCACACTAGCAATAGGAAAAACAGATTCATTTTAAAAAGTCACTCTTTTTTGAGACAGCTAATTGTGTCACAGCTTCTCTTGAGAATGCAATGAACAAATGATCTTGAAGTGAGTTTTGCTCATTGGGTTCTTCAGCCTAATAACGCCAGCGCATCCAGAGTTCTCACACGCCTCTCAAGAGAACACCTGGCCACACACCGATAAATGGATTGTCTAATTCTGGGTCTGCCACCAGTTAATGCGGTTTCTTTGGATGAACGATGCCACACCTAAAAATGTTAGAATCAGATCAGATGTCCCCTCACATCTCTTTCAGTTGTACAATTTTTATTATTTGGTTTCACACTGACATTAAAATATCCTAAATCCCAAGTCTTCTCATGTATGATATATAAGATTGTGGACTGAAAAAGGATACAGCAGCATTCCCCAAAATCAAAATAAACCACAATTAAAATAAAAGATTATTAATGTTCTTGCCATAGCACACACTGTATTCTCACATTACACAGCAGAAGTGTTAAGTTTCCGATGGTTATTAATGACTGAGTCCCACACACCTGCAAGAGATTTTCCAAAACTGCAAAAATATATTCTGAGCTGTATATTATGAGCTACATAAAGGAATAAGAAAAGCAGGTTTTTTTAATTTGGGTTAAGTTTTAAATATTGTTGCATTGTTTCTCCTTAATCAATATAAATTGAAAACAGATTCATCTAATTCACTTCAAGAACCTCAGAATGGATTTGGAAACCCAATTCCAAGTCTCCCAGGCACTGAGCAAAAAATCAGGCATGAATGGTCTTCCGTCAATGCGACGAGGCATAAAATAAATCTGTGGCTCCCTATAAAAACTAAACCCATGCCCAATTCTAAGGAAATGGAGATTTCAGAGACCATATGTGGTCAAGGCACAAGAGAGTGCAGAAGAAAATTCAGGAATGTCTTCTACTTTTTCAAGAAAATGAGAAGTAAATGATATAAGATAACTAAAAGCACAATCAGTACTGGCAATGCTAGTGTTGTCTTAAATACACACTAAATGATGGGCGTATGGATTTTCTTGCATCCAGTACTAAAATCACATAGCTTTGTATACATTAAAATTCAAACTCATGGCCCAAAATAGATTTTCCAGTTATTATTACCTAACAAATCACCCCAAAAGAATGGATTAAAATAATAACAATTGCTGTTGCTCATGAATCTGGTATTGACTGGAAACATCTAGAAAGCTGTTGCTTGGGTTTCTTTCACGGTCATATGCAAATGATCGGGGTCCTACTGTAGGCTTCTTCTGTCTGGTGAGTGGGCTAGGAAAAACTAAAGAGCTGAAGGCAGGACCATCTGAGGCTTGGTGGGCATCTCTGTTGTTATGTGGTCTTTACACATGGCAGCCTCAGGTTTGCCAGACTTCTAAAATGATGGCCAAAAGCTTCCAGAGTTGAGTGTCACAACAACAACAAAACGAACAGTGGCATCATGGCCATTTCTAACCTAGTCTTGAAGGTCATGTAGAATCACTTCTGCCAAATGACATTCATGTAGGCAGTCACAAAGTTCCAGCCAGGTTCAAGGCCATAGGGATTTCCCCTTCTTGCAGAAGTACTGCAAAGTTCTGCAAGAGCATGTGGTTTGGGAAATACTGTTGCAGCCATTTTGGAAAACACAATCTACCAAAAGCTGGTTGGAATAGGAGGACTTCAATGATTTTAAGATACAATTTCCTACTGGGAGAAAATAGAGACTTTGGGGCATTGGATTAGTTGTCTTTTGCTGTGGGCCATACAGAACTGCCACAAGTGCAGTGACTTAATACAGGTTTGTTACTTTGCAGTTCTGTCGTTCAGAAATCTGGTAGAAGTTTCCCACAGGTGAAACCAAGGTGTCACCAGATTGTTGTCAGAACTGCAGTTGTAGGACTGAGATCCCCATTTCCTAGCTGGCTGCCCACAGAGGCCCATTCTCAGGTCCCAGGGCCACCTGCACTCCGGGCCTTGGGCCCGTCCTCCATTCTCAAAGCCAGGATCAGCTTCTCACATCCACTCTCACATCTCACCTCGCCTCTCTATCTTCCATCATATCTCCCTGACCAACCCTCGATGGAGAAATTCTGCTTCGAAGGGCTCACATGACTCAACTGAGCCTACCTTGAATAGGCTGGGTAATCTCCCCACCTCAAGATGTGTCATCGGAGTCCCATTTGTAAAGCTCTTTGCCAGGCAAGGCAACACATTTAGCAGAGGACTTGGGCGACTTTGGAAGCCTTATTCCTGCCCACTGTGGACATAATGTGTTTGCCCTTAGGTTTTCTCAGTAGGAAGAAAAACCTTCTCACTTAATTTAATTAACTCTATATATGCAATTATCATACAGGTTACTTGGTTTCTGAGTCCAAACAAGTCCAGCAGTAACAGATTAGAAGGGGCAAATTCCAACCAACAACAAGTGACATCTGGCAAGAAAGAACTCAAAAATTGTAACATGTAAATACAATTTCTGTCACACATGCGCACATACACCCGGCAATCTAGCTGAATTCATTTGTTATCAGGACAGACTTGGCCATTCAGTGAAGATCACAACATGTCACTGAGAAATGACTAAATTATATTCAAAATGTTATTTTTATGAGTTTATATTATGGAAATATTTTACATCCTAAGAAAAGACTAAGACTGTCTTACAATAAGGCCGGCTGGACACATGCCGCGGTGGGCACACTTGGGGCCCGGCTGCCCTCTCCGTGCCTGCTGAGAAGGAAATGGACCAGTGTGTCTTCACTGTGGGTGTGTGGCCCTGGCTGGGCAAGTCAGCATCTCTGCCTGTGGGTGCGGGCCTTCGGGCGCAGAGAGGAGGCGGCCAGCCTTCAGGAGAAGCTTGTGAGGAACCGCTTCTGGGTTCCAACCCCCTTCCCCTCCAGAGACCCGGGAGCACTTTCTGCCCGTGAGTTTCCCCCTCGCCCCTCACCGTCTTTCCAGCTGGCTCACTTAATTACTTATTTTGGCCTAACCCGGTCCCAATGAATTTCTCTTCCGTGTGACTGGCAATTCATCACTAAGACAAATGGGCAAAATCTCAGTCATCTGAAAAACAATCCAGCTATCAAAAGGATCGATTCTCCAAATGCTCCAGATGGCTGTCAAGTTTTGTATTTTGTGTGGTTTACCAAAGTGCTTTTTATTCAATAGAAGTGTGTGTGTTTCAATAAACTATCCAAGCTTTGATGAGAAGAATATGGCTTCCCACCTCAATAGCTAGTTTTTAATAAAACAGATGTCTGCAATTTTCTTTCTGATATGACCCAATAATGGAATTTAACCAAAATGAGTTGAAATATAGTGTTTTTCAAATAATGCGCTTATAATCAGTTTTAATACATCTCAACACATGCCTTTTTGAAGTTAAGAAATTAAATCAACGTAGAAATTATAGGGTTCAAAGAAAACCCCTGTCATTTATGTTTTACCAAGAAATCTATGTTTTTAGAAAAATAAACCATATTAGCATTATAGACAACAGGACTTATTCCTGGAAAAAGTCATTAGCAAGCTTAGAATTTGAGGATTTTGAGGTTCAATGATTTGTATCCGTTGGGGCGAGGGAAGGCAGAGCCCACCCCGGGTAATTCAATAGAGGGAATTTATGACGAGGCACCAGGAACATAGCATCGTTAGATCTGAAGAGGCAAACGGGGAAGAGGCCGCCGGGGGGTGGGGGTGGGGGGCTGAGAAGTAGCAGCTGACGTACTGAGTGCGTGCAGGAAACCACACGCGGGAAAACCACGGCCAGGGTCTCCAGGCAGGGGCGGGATTGTAAAGCGCAGGCAAGCCACAGCTGAAGACTCCACAGGAAGTACACGGAGAGGGAGACACGCCCGGCTGTGTCGTGCCTGGCCTCACCTGGTGGCCAGTGGGGAAGGGAGCCCAGGTAAGGTAAATCACAGGAGTCGTATCCCTGCAAAGAGAGCTGATCAGAGAAGAGCTGGAACAGATTCCCAGTGTAGACGGCAAAAGTAACCATCACAACTGTGCAGATTTTTACACCTCAAAAAAAAAAAAAAAACAAAACACATGCTAGGGGTGCCTGGGTGGCTCAGTTGGCTATGCGTCTGATTCTTGGTTTCGGCTCAGATCATGAGCTCATGGTTAGTGGGATCCAGCCCTGTGTCGGGCTCTGCACTGACAGCACAGAGCCTGCTTGGGATTCTCTGTCTCCCCCTCTCTCTCTGCCCTTCCCCCTGCACTCTTTCTCTCTTTCCCTCTCTCTCTCAAAAAAAAAAAAACATTACAAAAAACAACAACAACCACATTATAATACGTGGAGCGAAAGAGGCAACTGCCTCTGGCACAGAACACTATCCCGCTAAAACGCACACCCCTATCTCCAATGGTCGTGCGATGATGTAAATACAGAGAACTAAAATACACTAAATAACCCAGAAGTCCCACAGGAAAATCAGCACCGACTGTGCCTTACTGCCCTCTGCCACACGGGAATGCGGACATGGCGTACGGTACAGGAGCATGCGTGTGTTAGCATATGCACAGTTACCAAGAATCTGTCCTGTGAGCAAATAAAATAATGCTGTCATTACTACTATTGTCCATAATGATCAAATATTAATGATTATAACTGACCTTATGCAATATGGTAGAAAACATTATGGATACCTTCCAAAAGCCACTCCTCCCCTCTTCCGCTCTTTCCCAGCCTTAGCATTTGGATGGGTGTGACCGAAGCCTTATCTGGAGAAAAGAGTCATGGTATGTTTAAACCATTCAGGGAAATCCCATAAATCTGGCAACAGAGGTTCAGAGATGGCCACCAACCCAGCATAGGCTAATCGGCATATGATCTCCCCTTAGCTACAGAACTTGCACAGCGATTGTCCGTTCAAAATTTTATTCAAGGATTGTGAAAGTGAAGCTCTGTCTCCTTTCTCTTAGAGGTGAATGAGCAAGTAAGAGATCTCAATTCCTTACTGTAACTATCCTGTGCCCATGAGAGAATTCAGCATGGAAACAAAGCCTGACCTCCTTGGTACACAGAAGTCGTCAAAAACAAGTAGATCACAGAAAAATGAAGACAGCCCTGATCAAACCATACCTGAATTCCATTTACTTCATATGTGAGTCAATACTTGATATGTGAGTCAATAAATCCCCTAGACTCTTTAAACCAGTTAAAGCTTATTTTGTTGTTATTGTAGTTGTTAGCAACCAAACCAATGCCCTAGAGGCTACATTCATACCTGGGCTCTTTCTCTTAATTCTGCCCAAATCCAGGGAAGTAGATTTTATTACTGCCTCCATTTTATATTGGAGGAAAATGAGAAATGCAAATTGCCCAAATTACTGTAGTTTGTAAAGAGTGAAGAGACGTTGGATCTGATCCATCTGTCTGTCCAGCCTGTGCTCTTCGCCATGGCGCCACTGGTTCCCCACACCCACCTTCCTGCTCCAAAACATTTTTTTAATGTTTTTAACTTATTTAGGGGGGACAGAGAGAGAAGGCATGAGCAAGGGAGGGTCAGAAAGAGAGGGAGACACAGAATAAGAAGACAGGCTCCAGGCTCTGAGCTGTCAGCACACAGCCCAATGCAGGGTTCAAACCCATGAACCATGAGATCATGACCTGAGCCGAAGTCGGACACTTAACCGACTGAGCCACCCCGATACCCCCAAAACATTTCTTTAACGGTAGTTCTGTAGGTCTTCAACTACAGGAGGAATTTTTTATATTTTCTTTTTTAATTTTTACTTACTTATATTTTTAATTCCAGTACAGTTAACAGACAGTGCTGTATTAGCTCCAGGCGTACAATAAATATAGTGATTCAACAGTTCCATACATCACTCGGCACTCACCAAGATAAACACACTCGTCTTTTCATAGGTATGCTGCTGCTTTTTGTTTGTTTATTCATTTGTCTTGTTTCTTATTTATTTATTATTATTTTATTGTATTTTAAACTCCAGTCTAATCAACATGCAGTATTATATTAGTTTCAGGCTTACACAGGAAAAAAAAATTAAATGACTTCATAAACTCCAAAACAGAAAACATGAGGGCAGTTTAGAGAATGTTAAAATATATACAATCAAACCAAGTTAAGCTAAAAATACAATCAAATTTAGCAACTTTTGTCAAAACAAATTATTCAGGGACATTAGGTATCCATGGGCCATCTTGACCACACAGATTAAAATGTCAAATCTTGAGAAATATTTTTTAAAAAAGCTAAATAAAAATGGATCTCCCAAGGGCATCCTATTTTCTTTTTAAAACTGGGAGAAAGTGGTGGTTGTAATTCAACAATGTGAACATCATAAAATTTAGGGTTCTCTTAAGACTGTGATTCCTTGGCTCGCACTGATGGCTTTCTAAATAGATTGCAGTGTATGTATTTGAAAGTTATTCCTACATAAAAGGTTTTGAAGAAAAATATCATGCGTATTATTTATATACATACACATGCAGAATTCTATATATCTATGCATAAGATCATATGTGTAAGTATGTATATATACACACATATAACTCACATATATATGAATTTGTATCTATCTAGAACGTTATCTTTATCCCCTAGGTATATATAAGTTACACTGTTTCTGTAGCGTTCTTTCTCACAGTCGAGTAAACAGAGTATCTCCTCACTCGGGTCTTACACTGTCCCCTACAGAAGCACGTGCCGCCATCCATGGTACACAGAGTGTCTTATAAAAATGAGTACAAGATGGGTTCGAGTCGTCTGCCTTCCCAAAGAGCCCTCTCCCGGCAACAGTTAAGTTCCACAGGGACCCTAAGGATTCCAAACATGCTGCAACAGCGATTCGCTTCATCATCACTACCGAACTGAATTACCCCACGCTAATTCTTCTTGCTGCTGGAAACTGGCAAATGCACTGGAGATCTGCGGTATGTTTCCAATTAACAAACCCGTATTTTCTCCCTGGAAAAGGTCCCTGCCAGAGAAGCCAATTAGTAGCTATTCTTGGCGGAATTTAGTATTTTTCTTTTGACCAATTATGGACATTTTGACTCCAATGCATGCCCATTTTCCCTAAATAGAAACTACAAGGTCTATACTGAATCTTTCAAAAAGAGCAAAAGGTAGATGCCCTTGGAAACCTGGCTCTTAAAACAGAGGAAGCTAAGAAAGTATGCTGTTTATTGATATTTCTTTTGTTTACATGAGCAGCAGCCTTTAAACGCACTAAATCCACTCAATGCTATATAAGCGCGTGTTCTGCCCAAGGGGATTTGGATCTGCTCAAATCGTGGCACCTGTCGGTTCCCGGAGAGCAATGGTGTCCCAGGGCCGGCGTTCCTTGTAGTGGGGACCCACAGCCCTTACCGCAGGCATCCCTTCACTTCTTAAGGAGATTTTCTGTTTAGCAAACATATCCTTCAGACAGAAGTGAATCTTCAGAGAAACCTGATACCAAATAGAGAAGCTTTGAGAAAATTTCCAAACAGAGGGCCAGGAAGGGCCTGGAGTGTATAGTTACCAAAACAAGAAGACCGCTCGGGCTGCAAACAGAGGCTGGTATTCGGACAGAAGGATCCTGGACCCGAGTCAGGCAGACCTGGCTTGATTCCTGGGTCTGCCACCTGCCCGCCAGCCACACGCACCTCCAAACACGCCCTCACCGGAAACCCCCATTGACCTGCAGACAGAGAGCTGAGTCCTCAAGACCCAAGGTGCAAGCCTCGTTTTCTTCGTCCCTTCCTCAGGCCAGTAGACCTCTAAGAATGACTCCTAAAGTTCCACGCCCAGACCCCCAGATCCTGTGATCTGATGAGCTATCCTTCCCACCTTCACTCTCTCTAACATGGCACAGTGATGGTTTGGGCCAGATGACACAGCTGCCCTTAAATTAGGGAGGCGATCTGGGGCGGGGTGGGGGTGGCGTGGCCATCCAGGGGTCTCTGACAGCGAACAGCGTTAACAGCGGGTAGGAGAAGGGTGTGCAGAGGGACCTACAGCATGAGAAGGGCTAGCCGGATGACCGCTGGTTTGAGGACAGAGCGCCCACACAAGAAGGAATGTGATGGTCCTAAGGACCAGGGAGAGAGGCCCGCAGCCTCTAGCCACGGGGTGACAAATGGGACCTCGGTCCTACAAGTGCAAGGGACTACGTTCCACCAAAGCCTGAATGAACTTGGAACTGGATTCTTCCTCAGAGACCCCAGGAAGGAAGGCAGCCCTGCTGACACAGATATTCTACTTTGTGGGACTGAGGCAGAGCGCCAGCCGCACAACACTGTCTTCTGAGCTGTACAGACATGTAGACAAGAACCCCACGTGGCTTTACGTCACCGTATTTTTGGTACTTTGTTACCCAGCAATAGACAGCAACTGCATCACTTCCACAGAGACAGAGAGAGTAAAGAAACAGCAAATAAGAGACAGACAGACAGATACTGCAAATGGAGCGAAATCAACAGACCGCAATCCGTGACCCAAGGCAAAGGGCGTAAGAGACTTTGTACAATGTGTGTAACTTCTCTGTAAATTTGAAAATACAGCCCCCAAAAAGTTACAAATAACTCAAGCACAGGATGAACTAGGAACCTCTGACATCTGCATAACTGCCAGCAGATAGTGTGAATTCATAAACCCCCGTTTGAGTGCATGGAGCCTCGGCTGTCTGGCACTGGTGGTCCTCAGTGAGGAGACAAGCAGCCGGTGGCGGTGAGAAAACATTCTCAGGTCTACTTCAGACAGTGCGAGGTCAAAAGAGGTTTCTCTTTCTAATTTTGGCATTATCATATTTTTAAAAATGATCTCTGCCAGAATCCATTTATAGGAGGTTCATGGACGTGACGGGACCATATATCTGAGGAGACGTCATTGTCCCAAAGCTGAATATCAGCATGTGAAAACCTGCATGATCATTCCCTTGGCGGTGTCTCAAAACACATTCGCGTGACCGAGGTTTTTCACAAAGGAACTTTCCTGGCACCAGCTTGTTGTATTTACAAGGGAGTCTCAAACATTAGTAGAGGCGTGATCATGTCAATACCTGTTCCATCCATCAGTGGCTTTCAAGGATCCTTCTACACAAAGTAAAACAAACATGGATAAACAGAGTCTATTTGTTATTGATTTCTCTGCTTCAGACTTACTAAGAAATATATTTCAGCGTCTAGGAATAAGTCAAACATTGCTCAGCTTATGTTTTAAAATACCCTGCAGGTCCACTTTCTGTACTTCCTCTGTCAATTCTCTCAGTTGTGCATTTTTCATTAAGCTTCTTGGATTAACTTTCATCCCCATCCCTCCTGTCAATAGTACCCTAAGATATTTTGACATTGATTATCAACATCAATTTCAGTTTGATGCCATCTGTTATGCACTGTGGGACTTCGGCACGCCTTTTCTTCCCTTCCCTTTTCTTCCCCCTAAGCTAATTTGAATTCCTGTATCTCCTGACTCATAGCAACATTCTGATCCCACAAAGCATTTTCAGGAAGAAGAAAATCAGACGGTTTTTGAGTTTCGCCCCTCTTCTGTCCACGGGAATCCATCTCCCTTGCTTGGAGGAACTCGGCAGTGGTCAAAGAACACCTCTGGCTTTCATTCGGGACTGAAGCAAACGATGTGCAGGGAAAGCCCCCTCCGCCCCTTCTCCCAAGGAAGCCCTTTCGTTTCTGGACAATGCTGGTAATTTCTTAGACAACGCTTCCCTGCATGGCTGCAAATTTGCATCTGTGGAATTTTGAGCCATTGTTCTTCGTTTGGCCCTTTAAGTCTATATGGGTTAAAACGATGCTGGCTTCCACATGACTGCTTCCCTAACCTGTGAAGATACCCACTCCTTCCCAGGGCCCAGCCCCTTGTCCTCCAGGTAGAGCACGCCAGAGCTCTCAGGGGGCTTGGTGGTGAGCACCTCACACCCAGGCACCCTCCCCGGACCAGCTCCCTCTGATGAGCACTGTGCTGAGAGGGAAGCCTGCACAACCCCCCTCCGTCGTCTCTGACGCGTTATACTAGAAATGACTGCAGTTCTAAGAGAGTTATGCTATCTTATTGCAAATAATAGGTCTTGATGCCTTCTACGCTTTCAAATGACAGGACAGACCAAGACCCCGAGAATTTCCTGCGATCCTACTACCTGAAGGAAAATAAATCAGGGTATAAAGCTTTACAAAGAATGAGTGTTAATACCACCCCAAATTAACACAATTGAGTGAAAACAAAGCACCGATACCTCACGTTAAACCCTCAGTCTGTGATTCAAGACCTCTCTACTTTTTAAACACATTAGAATGTTTTATTTAGAAGAACAATAGTGTCTTAATGTTTAATCCTCTCCTACATGAAATTTGAGGGAGAAAAAATATATATATTTCATGTTGGTCCAGGAACCTTTTTATATTTTAGTGATCTTAAGGCAAAGAGCCACACTTCCAGTTGCTTACCCAGAAAGCATGTCAGTCCCCATGGCGCAGAACATGAATTTCTTTTCCTTGCTCTGGACTGCCTTTGCATTTGGGAGAAGGGAGAATTTTGGTTCAGATGTCATTGTCCTTCCTCACATGCTGAGTAAGAATGTTCATATATTTTGCAAAATAAGACCGAGGGTCGCCCTTGAACCTGTATCTAAAATTGCGATATGGAAGAGAAATATAAAAACAAAAGTGCCTACCAAATACAAACGTTCTTCTACCATAAAATTAAAATGGCCATTCCTGCTGGTTCTGCCGATAAACTCCACGCATTTCCAGAGGTTGTGCTTCCTTCCTAATGTCTCTCTGGAGTTGGGACCAGCTGTTCCTGTTACTTAAATGTTTGATAGGAAAACACCTGGAAATAAATGGCTTCCACAGGGAAATGTGTTGTGCATTCGCCAAAAAAGAAAGGGAGACATGAAAATGGCTACAAATAAGTAACTTTGCTACTCCACTAAAAAATAATAATAAAATATACAGTAGAGATTTCATATATGTAGCAAACCTAACTTTCATAGAAGCCTGACTCTTTAACAAGAATGCAATAGTCAGCTTTACCACTTTTATTAAATCCAATATGAATGCTATGGTTGACTTCAACTGTTTTTTTAATCCAACCCTCAAATCTAAAAGTATATAGGGCCAATGAATTAAATCTGCAATAGTTAGTATGTACCTCTGAGAACTATGCTTTGGAGAATTCATATAAAAGTTTCTGCTTTGAACTTACATTGAATCTGATACCAAAATTCTAACCCATTCCCTTTCCCTTCCTTCTCGAGTCAGCAAGTCCAAACACAAAACATAAAGGGCCAAACTGGGAGGAAAAATAACTCCATGAACCTCAGGATTTCATCATTTGTTCCAACTGTGATGTGTGGTATCTTAACTAGGTGTCCAGTATGAACCAGCATCCAATGATTTTACTTTTGTTATGCGTGCACACACACACACACACACACACACACACACACACGCACGCAGATTGTATAATCTATAGAAAGTGTCAGGAAGTAGACACAGTAGATAGTAGTTTCTGCTGGGGTTGGAACTGGAAGTTGAGAGGGACAGAATTTGCAATTTTGCTCCTGTGGAATATGTCTGACATTTAAAACAAACACAGCACTAAACAAAAGGAAGAAAACTGATTTTGCTACTGATAGCCATGGAATGAAATGGCTGCGGGTGACAATCAGGTCCCCGTGCTCGGGCCCCACATTCCGTGTATCACACCCACAGTTTTTTCATGTGTCATCACTTGATGCCCTGTGACAGCCCTCTACTGTCGGTAGGACAGACACCCTCATTTCATTTTACCAAGCAGTACAATGGGGATCCTGAACAACTTCATACAGGGATGTGATACGTAGGGATCGGATCCTGACTTTCAAGCAAAGCTACATAAATGCACAGTTGTTTCTTCTACATCTTGCCTCTAAAACAAAACTGCCAACCTTGCTGGAAACATTTTGTTGAGAAAATGCTGAGTACTGAAAGTGTACCAGGAAGCAAAGTGAAGTCAACAGGTGTTTCAAAAATTTCTTTAGAGAGCGCCACTGACAAGAGATAAATCTTGATTATCATTTGTGGAGTCAGATTAACAGTGACTAAGCAAGTTTTAGCACCTCAGTGTATTTTGAGCAGGCAATCACTGCTGCCGCCTATAGTTCTTCCATATCGTCAGTGATGTATTATTATTATTATTACTATTACTACTATTTGTGCCTTACCCTCTTTTTTTAGGTTAGGAAAGTTTTAAATTAGTTTCCTTTTTTTCCCAATTTATGCCTTTCTTCCTGGGTGCCCCTTGACCTTTGAGTTCTGGCAGGCTTTCAATCACACAAAGATTCATTATGATTTTACAGCATAATTATTCAGGGTGCAATCTGTGCAGACTATGACTATTCTGAAATATTCATGAACATTAATTGTTTTACCTGGATAACAGATCTCAGCAACAGCATGTTCTGACTAGGGTATCACTCACATTTACAATACGCCAACTAGACCTTGAGCACCAAATACATCTGGAGCACTCTGCACGGTGACATGGATATGAAATGCCATCAAGTGTCCGCCTTCAATGAAACAAGACAAACAATAACACAGAAATTAAATAATTATTTATTAAAAAGGCTCAATGCAGTGGGTGCCAAATGACTTACCATAATAATGACAAGCTGTTTTGATACTTCATCACAGGCCAAAACAAAAACAAAAACAAAGCAAGGGACAAATCAAGCTGTGTGTCTCCTCTGTTCCAGGGATTGTGAATGGAGCATGAGAAACAAAGGCAGACAATCTAACCAAACATCATCTGCGTCTTCAAGGAGCGCACAGACGAATCCGGGCCAAATGCACAAAAAGAAAGCATTTCAAAAGAGCAAGGTGATTGCGCTGATGGGATAAATAAGAACACTTTGGATGTGGAGGTGTCTTCAGAAGGTTTCCTGGAGGAAATGGCGCTTGATTCAAAACTGTAAGGGTTGGTGAGGTTAGACAAATAGCAATGGTAAAAAGAATCATCCACATGGAAGAAAATATTCTTCTAGAATGTTCTCGACATCTTTGCTCCCAAAATCAAGTTAAGAATATGTATTTCCTTAGACTCTAACACACACACACACACACACACACACACACACACACGACACATGACACAAACACACACACACACACACCACAATTGGGTACTTTTTAAAAATACAAGTTGACATGTGAAAATGTTATCTCGTGGGGCACCTGGGTGGCTCAGTTGGTTAAGCATCTGGATTCGGCTCAGGTCATGATCTTATAGTTCGTGGGTTCGAGCCCCGCGTCGGGCTCTGTGCTGACAGCTAGCTCAGAGCCTGGAGCCTGCCGTCAGATACTGTGTCTCCCTCTCCCTCTGACCCTGCCCTGCTCATACTGTCTCCCTCTCTCTCTCAAAAATAAACATTAAAAAAAATTTTTTTAAAGAAAATTTATCTCGTTTGGGGTTTTAATGAGCAAATACAGAACCCCTAACTTCAGTGACTAGATTACTTAGGGAGGGTCAGGAGACAACTGAAGCCATAATCACAAGGTGCGCAGAGTGTAGTCGCGTGGAGGCTGGAGGCTGAGGAGCAACAGATCTGAGAACATTCTTTCCACATCCAATATCTTACACGAGTCTATCGCTTAAAGTTATCTAGCAAAGATTAGCAAAATAATGAGCTTTTCCTAAAAAAGACTTTTATTGGCAAGCCTAATTTGAAAAAAGCATATTTTATATTTTAGAACCTTTAAAATTTTTATTTCAGGCTGAAAATATATTTGTTTGCTTGTTTATATATAGAATTATCATTTATCTGTACCGCTTGAAGACTTCGATTTCCATAAAGCCGCATGTAATAAGACCATATTGTTTCACAGTCATGGTCACAACAGAGGATTTGAAAATTACTTATCCACCTTAGTATCACTTTAATCTTCCTGACGTTCATTGGTCACATTATGTGATTAAGAAATTAGACTTTATCAGTAAAACCAATTCTTGGTTTAACTCAAATAATTATCACTAGAATCATATTTATTGATTACTAGAATGATTTTAATGCTGGTTTTTAAAATTTTTTAGTTCCACTCTGATGTAGCAAAACTATAAAAAAGGATATTGCAGAAGTTGATAACCAATATGGAAATTCAGTATATGATAAAGCCTTTACATCAAAGCAGTGGAGAACAGATGAATTATTTTTTTAATGGCATTTAGATAATTGCTTAGTGGTATGGGAAAAGGTAAAATAAAATTTTAGAAGATATAATGGATAAATTTCTATAAACTAGTATTAGGGAAAGCTTTCCTTAAATATGACTCAAAATCTAGAAACAATATATAATCAATAAATTTGGCCATGTAAAAAATATGCAGTGAAAATGCCTGAGCAAATAAAAAGACAAATGATAAACTAGGACAATATTTACAATTAATATCTTTACTATAAAAAGAACGTTTAAAAATGGAGACCATCCAAAGACAAAAACGGGCAAGAGCCATACACAGAGAGTTCACAGAAAATAAGTGCAAATTGCTCTTCACTTAAAAATAAAGATACTCAACCTTCCTCCTACCAAGAGAAATAAAGATGAAAAAGTCAGAGGGGCGTCTGGGTGGCTCAGTCGGTTAAGCATCCAACTCCTGATTTCATCTCAGGTCATGATCTCACACCCCGGTCAGGCTCTGCCCTGACAGCACAAAGCCTGCCTGGGATTCTCTCTCCCCCTCTCTCTCTCTGCCCCTCCCCTGTTCACATGAGCATGTGCACACACTCTCTCTTTCAAAATAAATAAATAAGTAAAAATAAAAATAAAAATACTCAGAGGTATCATTTTGTTGGAGGAAATGATCTAGAGGACATGGCCGCCGGCTGACCCAAGAGCTGGACCCCGGCAACGAGAGCTTCGTCTACCCACTCCACTGTCCTCGGGATGTACATTCCATCCACTAGTCCCACAGCGGACAGTTTCAAGGAGACAGACAGCCACGAGAGAAGAGGGGTTGTTGAGGACATCTGGACAGTATACATGATGGAACCCAGTAAGGTCTCTACATAAATTTTTCAGATTCCAACAGGCAGATGTGGAGATCTGCTCTTCTGGTAGCTGCCCAAGAAAAGCCTTGTGAGTAGAATGACTCCCTTGCTTATTAAAACCTGTCACCTGCCAATCTGGACTGGTCTCTTTGGTCAGCTCTCCTTGCCCTCCATGTACCACAGCCAGTTTGCAAGCCAATACATTTGTCACCTATTTTATTGCAAAGACGTTGAACATTTACTTGGTTTACAAGATCTGAATAAACAGACACTCTCCATACATTGTTTCTAGGAACAACGCCTTTACAGAGGAGAATCTAGCAAGTTATAATTCATTTGCATAAATGTTTAATTTTGGGGTCTGAGTTCAGTAGTGGACAGATTAGCTCTATACTAAATGCTGCTGTGGTTCCACAGAATAAAGCTTAAGAGCAAAACTGAGCAGAATCACATTGTTTCCAAGTAAATTAATCCATACGAGTCAAAAGCAGTGAAATAAATAAACCTAACTACTACTGTGATTGCTTAACAACTCAGGAAGTATTTACTTCAGGTGAATTTAAAACACAGCAATTTGACTAGTGGGTGATATCCTCAAAACAGAAGCAAAGTTGAGAAATCTTAAACTGTGTCAAGTAATATTGCTTACAGTGATACAGATACTGCCAGTCTGAATCTATAATACACACACACATACACACAGTAGAATAAAGGAAATGAATTATTTTAATCAAGATGTCACTGTAAAATATATCTAAATATTAAATCCTAGAAACAAAACTCTAGAATTGTACATTTAAATCAGAAATATCAGTATGAGTGCATAATAGATTTTCTCTGGAAAAAGAAAAACAAAACAACATCATAGCTATATCCACTGAAAAGCCCTGGAAATAATTACCCAGACAAGAAGTGGAGGGTCTCTAGAATGCAGATTTTTTATCTAAATACCATTTCCCACTAAAATGAGCAGGGATGCTTGGAATAAACAGCTGGAAACCACTAGAGATTGAAGATGGGGGAGCTTTGAGGAGAATGATTCTATGCAATGCCAGCAGCTGGCTGAACACAGAAGGGGAAGAACAAGAAAAATAAATTGACTCCAACGGCCAAATCTAAGATTATTATGTTATTAAAATATAGATAATTTAGCAGAAATAATTAAATTTGAGTTACGTAAGACTCAAAAACGGTGCAGTATCTTCTTCCCATAGACGCTGCTGACCTCCTGTGCGTGTGTATGTGCCGTACACCCGCGTCACTTCTCTGTCCCTCCCACATCATGCTCTCCTGCCTCTGCGTTACCTGCTGCTGTTTTCCTTACATGAAAGGCCATCTTCTCCTCTTTATTCTGATCCACCATTTCCTAAGTGTCTTGCATGGTTGATCCCAAACATTGTCGTCCCCCCTTCCCTAGCCCCCAAAGAGCCGCTTTCTTTGGACATGGTAGTATATTATTCTGCCACCAAATATGTGACCCATTCTCTTTCATACCGTGATATTAACTGCACCTGTGTTTCTTCAGATCCTTACTTTTAAGGCTTTTTCTTCCATACTTTTATCAAGTCCAACCAATACCCTATGGTTATGCTTGACTGTGTGCCTGGATCAGCGGCCAGTCATTGTGAACAGAGGTTTGACTATAATCATGTGAGACAAAGACCGAGGTGAAGAAAGTAAGGATGAGCACATTAAGGCACGTATACTCAGGAACTGTTCAAGAGCTAACTCTGAACTGCAAACAGTTTCATATTCCTGGAAACTTAGGGGTAAGGATGTGGACTGGTAAGAGGTCAGAGTGGAAAAGCAGGTAAGGCTCTATTGTGGAAAAGCTCTGCATATCCTGGGATGGAATCAGATTCTATCCTCAAAGTACAATGGAGCCAAAATGCAGTGTAGACTAGGGGAGGGACACGATTTCAGATGAGCATGTTAGAATGACCTCATGTCAGCCTAGAGAATGGGTTAGAAAGTGCATGGCAAGAGGTCAGGCCAAGAGAGACAAATGTTTAGGTCGTTTATCCATGGCAGTAGCAGAGAGAAAGGGGACGAGGAAGGAATGAAGGCTGGAAATCAAGAGCACCGCCATGTTTCTGCTTGGCCTTGTGGGATAACGGAAATGCTACCCACCAAGGTGGATCTTTTTCAAGGCTGTTGAGAATAAGTATGATCTTGAAGAATGAATATCCAGCTCTCAGAGAATGAGCATGGGCTTTGCATGTGTAAATGAGGAGGATGGCATAGAGTTGAAGAGAACAGTCCCTAGACAGGTTCAAAATAATGGAAGAATAGCTCTTTGCTGAAGACTTTGATATGTGGCCAGATTTGGGGACATCACACACTTTGTAGTTCATCTACTTTGGACAACACACTTAAAAACTCTAACTCCAAAAATACTCCACTGAGAACGGAAGGGTTCACGAGCTGCTCCCAGCCCTCCTCCCCACCCCCAGCATTCACCCTGTATGCTGCTGCCTGCCTGCTCCTAAGTCCTTTCTCAACTGGAAAGTCAGAACTGGCCACCTGTCAAGACAGCTAC
>PJEM01005652.1:0-30000 GCA_004023845.1 Helogale parvula | reverse complement strand
AAGGAGACACAATAACATTAACAGGCACAGTCAGATACAGAAATGTGAGAGCCATATACCGAAAAAAAATTTTTTTCTCTTCCAAAGCCTAAATTCCTGTACCCAGTAAAAATATAGATTGTCAAAGCATAACTTGGTCAAATGGAGAAGATGTATGCTGGCCAAAATATAACTCATTTTACAATGGTAGCTTTTAAAAAATGTAAAATAATACAAGCCTTTCCTACACTAATCTGATACTAAGGAATCATCTTCAAGATGATCAAAAATCGCCAGTAGCTCCATGAGGCTAATGTTACGCTTTATGGGACATAAAGCTGCCTTAGCATCAGGCTTATTGCACAAGGCAGCTTGAAGAGACATATTTGCCCTGCTTAAGCCTTTAAAACTTGTAAAAATAGCAAGCGCATCTCATCTGGCTCTACTGAAATAACATCCCTGAAAAAGAAAAGCATTTCAACGAGCCTGAAAAACAAATGCCTCCCCAGAGATCTGGCCTCTCTTTGCAGAGAAGACTTTTTGTCAAAGCTCTTGGGGAGTTTTATGTAGAACCAGATGGGGCAAATTTTTCCTTTTATTGTCTTCACCTCTAATTGATGGGTATCCAGAGACGGCCCGACTCATAAAGTGCATGAAGCCGTGTTCATCCACACTCCCTCAAATCCTTTCAGGAGGTTTATTTTCCGGAAGTCTACCCCATTGACAAGAGTGCAATCAATGCAATTAAAATGAACAAATCGCTTGGCAAATCACTACCTCTAATTTTTACAATGAGCGTCCTCTGGAAACCCGTGAAGGCTTTGGCTGCTGTCTACTTTTCTCCGTGGAATTTCAATCGCTGCAATTTCAGGGAAGTTTAGATAGGCTGGAGAGAAACCCAGCCTTGAGGATCAATGAGTGAAATTATTCTTTAAATCCAACCTTTGTCCCCAGATCCCACCCTTGGGACCAACTATGCCCACTTCAGTGTACTCTATTACTGGACAGAGTTGCCTGCCTTGCACTCCCCCACAACTTCATTGTCTAACTCAGCCTGTACAGGATGTGTCAATAGTTACAGGAAACCTCCAACACAGAAATCCACACCTGCAGTAAATTCGTCTGCGCCCCGCTCATCTCCCCAGAGCACTGGATAACTACAGTACAAGCTGAAGTGCCTCCTGCTCTTAGGTCCCGCGTGGAGGACTAAATCAAGGTCCCAGAAAAGCGAGGGAGGAACGAAGTTGGTGGATAAATATTCCATCTTCATTGTCCCCTGGGTGGGTAATTCTGAGGCCTGACGTGGATTCTCGGTGTTTACCAACATAATTCAGCCTCCACGGCCTGGTGGCAAAGTGCTCCATGAATACCACCTTCAGTGGCTTCTTTCCTTTCCCTGTCTCACTTCCTGGAATCACCTCCCAAATGAACACTTGCACTTGAACTCAGTCTGCTTTGTTGTAAACTAAAATAGGTTATTACGTCATAAGTCCATGGGGGTTTAGGTGAGGAACCGGTAAGACAATGCAGAGCGTGCCTTACCGCTAACACTTTCCAGCTCGTGGAATCCTAAGTAGGTAAGAAGCATTATAAAATGTAACAGCAGATGACTACATGCTTTCATCAATTAAGTTTCCTCCTTATTGCCAAAGAGAATTCTGGTGGGCATAGCTATTACTTCCCTCTATCCAGTCCTTCCTTTTGTCCAGGTGTCACAGCTAATCAAAAGCAGGCCACGGGTGTGTTCTCATACAAATCAAAGGCAAGCCAGCTTAATGGTATCTTATGAGATACTTTCTTTGGCATACAGTGTAAACTTCACGTTTGATCCTCAAATCTTATCTTCTGGAATCTCCTTATTTACCAACTTTGATAGAAACTCATTTGTAAATAAGAGAATCTGAAATTTGAAAACTTATATTAGTTGCCATTTCATATTTTCAAAAAAAATCAAGAAAATTTATGTAAAATTTTCTTGGGTATTAGGTAAGTATAGGGTAAAGGGTAATTTTATTAGACTACACTGTATAAATACCAAAGTAAATGTATTCAAGTCTATAAACTTCATCGGAACTTAACATAAAATTGGAAATATATCTAAACCAAAGTCTCCCTTAGACAGGTGAGTTTTCTGAGAATTGCTTTTCATTACCATCAGGAGATTTACTGTTTATCAAGAGAATTAGACTGCATTTTAGCTGCTCATTGATGAAATGCACAGAGTGGTTAATTTCAGCACTAATGCCTGATTACGGGCTTGTCTCTGGGCAACAGACTTGGAGGCTCTCGGCTATGGCTTCTTCTCCCAACTCTCTCCCCTCTGGCTGAACTTCAAAATCAAAGTGAAATTTATCTGCCTAATTTAAAACCTGCTTTGCTAAATTCATTTATCGTTGTTTGGCTGATTTCTTTCCAAGTGGCAGATATTTGGGCGTAAATATTTTCTATTCCACGTGTAATATGTAGCCGTGGGTAACTTTCATCAGGGATGGCATTAAGCTAGGTGGGATGATGGACTGTTTTCCTTCATATTACCTTCCTCCAGGTAAACTACTTTGTAGATTAGTAACTGGTTTTCCTTGATTTATTTTTGAAGGTTACTCCATATTCCTTCACAGTACTTTTCTATGAATTATGCATGCTGTTAAGGTCCAACACCCAGCAAAGGCTGTGGACTATAATTTCTCTCCTTGTAATTTACGTTACACCACCATAAATGACTTAAGCTTCTAAATTTCTCATTCAAGTGATACAGCTTGATACTCAAATGGGAGATTTTGAAGCCACCTGATAATACTGTGGTTTAGTACTGTTAATTTTGTTTCAAAATTTATTATTTCCACATGTTTTAGTTATAACTCTTTAATACAAATGGAAACATATAAAACTTACACTGACCCCAAAATGTAAAATATCTAAAATATATGCATTATCCATTTCTTTTCTATCCGAAGCAATAGATGAGTTGAGACTCAAAAATAGAAGATACGTGACTGCAAAAAGAAAAAGGGATAAAAAGAACCTGGATGTTAGAGATGTTAGTTTTAATTATCGTAAGTTGCCCCATTTCATTTATCTAGCACATCTAACTATCATTTCGTTTAACTTTTGTCTCCTTCATTACTTCAGTGAATTGTGTTGTAGTCTGTCCATGTTATTTTCCATGTCTTACTTCTGTCCATGTAATTTTCTCTTTTAGTTACTACAATCATAACCTAGAAGAACAGGAAGATCAAGGAGACCCCCAACCCAGCAGTTCTGACCAACAAGCAGTGTTAGAGACAAATGGACCCCATCCCAGACCTACTGACTCAGAAACTCACAGGGTGAGACCCAACCATCTGTTGGAATCTGTCCCTCAGGGGATTCCGAGGTGTGTCAAGTTTGAGGCATCCCCAGATAACCTCCTGGTCATTCCCTACTGCCCTCTCTGCTCGTCTCTTACACTAGTCTCTGCTTGCTGGACAGCTGCTTTTTACGGGTGTCATTTGGAAACACCTTCACACAGCAGACTCATTCATTTTTCACCTCCCACCAGGACGCCAGCCATCTGGGATGACTTTAAAGAACAGTTTGTCCCTCAGATCCCCACGACCTAGCATGTGGTTATAAAGATGGTTAACACCTCCCCGGGAAGCCGTTGACCAGTGGGGATGGGAACTGACGGATGAATGTTTCACATCTACCCCCCTGGTGGGAATTCTGAGGTACCTTATAACTGGCTGTTCATAAAGCGGGCAGCTCAAAAAAAGACCTTTTACTAGACCACCCTCTCCTTGTTTTACAGTCTCCTGTCTGTTACCCTTCTTCCCTGAGATCACTTCATAAAAGAAATGGCCTGCATATAAATAGGGTGGAGGAAATCTAGCCTAAGAAATAAATTCTTTTCCTTCCTTCTTTCCTTCCTTCCTCCCTCTCTCCCTCCCTCTTCTTTTTTTTGAGAGAAAGAGAGACAGGGAGACGGAGAGCCCAGCACGGAGCCTGATGCGGGACTTGATCTCACCACCGTGATTATCATGACCTGAGCCGAAACCAAGTCAGACACTGAACCCACTGAGCCACCCACACACCCCAAAAATAAATTCTTTTATTTTAAAGATGAAACAACTGAATATAGTTGGTATTCCTTTTTAGATGAGCCTACCAAGAAGAACTAGAAAAGTCATCTGGAGAGAGGAAAGGGCATCTATGGTATCCATTATAAACTGCAGGGATTTGGATTTGATTTGCTGTTTTGGGGGGGGGGTTGTTTTGTTTTTTACTTATCTCAAAAAAGAGCAAGGTTTAAAGTGAGTGCTGCATTCTTCAATAAAGTAGAGAAGGAAATATAGTTCCAAGTACACCTAATGTGTAGCAATTACAGGAATATTTTTGTTTCTATATAAATTAAAAAGGTGAATTTTTCCACATTTCAACTGGGAGTAAGGAGTCTTGTAACGGTATGGGACAACTTGTGACTCACTGGCTCCATGAAGCATGACCTTCCACACGTGTGTTTCTGCGCTATGTGTATGTATGGTGGGCACAGTCTCTCCTGAACCAAAACAGCAAGTGAACTCCAGTAAAACCCGAACCTAAGTAGGAGCAGGAAAAGCTTACGCAAACCTTGCTATTAACTTAATGCATCACAACATGGCTTCATCTAAGTGTGTTTTGTGCCTTATTTTCTAACATCTGTAGTACGATTACAAAAATAAACTTCTTAGAGAAGGAAATATTTTTTCTAAAAATTATTTTGCCCTCAATTATGACTATTATTTCAAGTCATTTTTATATTCTATTCTATAAAGGTATCTTTTCAAATATTGTTTTTCAACCCACACATAATGCAAATGTTTTAAAATCATCACAGTGAGACACGCTACATCCAAATCCATAAAATAGTTCCACTAAGGTAATATCTATTATGCTGCTTTATGTTTTCCCTTTTTCACACTTACATACAGACATTTTAAACCTACAGGAGTGTCTCTCAAAGAATCATACTTAAATGATATGTTTGGCCCAGCGGTATATTTGAGTGAAATGCTTACGTAAGGTGCATTATTTTAGTCACTCACTTGAATGCAAAGATAGGGTTTGGAACAAAGAGTAATTTTATTTAAATAAATTATACATAAGTTATGCATTTCCAATAAGGCCAAATTTTCAATGTTTTTCATGGGAAATATTCCACCTTTCACAATATGTTCCTTAAGTTAGTGGAATTAAAGGATTTGAATTGCAATGTTAAAGCTGCAGAAAAAGACGATCGTGTAAGGGCTTCATTTCTTTCCTATTTATTTTCTTCTCTTAGGGGACTTCACAATTAATTTTTAATTCAGTGATATTCTTGGGAGACATCACCCAAAAATTAGAGAAAGTCCTTTCTTGTTATGTAGCTATTCAGTAAATATTTGGATCTTTGAGTCTCTACCATAAAAAAAGTTGGGGATCACTACCAACACTTAAATAAATGAGGCTGGTTATAAAAGGATTTATGCAGATAGGATTTTCCAGGCTAGAGAAATTCCCTTCAGGCCCAGGTGGAGGTGTTGGTGTTGCTCACGTATATTTTAAAGAAGTCAATTTGATATAGAAGCCAAGTGGACACAGAAGTCACACACACACACACACACACACACACACGCACATGCACACACACCTGTGAATGTGTGTCCTTTATTATTTACAAGTTATTTATGAAAGTTTACTTCCATTCCAAGACAAAGTTGAGTTCCTGTGTTGCCACAGACAATATGATAAGATAAATTCTGTCATCTTCACAAACATTGTAATGTTACTTTAACACTTTAAAGTGTAGGCTTGGTACATCTATACACTGGATACATTTGGAGCTACAAAGAGACTCTTAGTTCATGCAACAAAATAGTTGAATTTTAAATGCATTTTGCTAAGTAAAAGAAATCAAACCCTAAAGGGCCACATACTGTATAGCGCCATTCCTCTGACATTCTTGAAAACCCAGCTCTAGGGCAGATCAACAGACAGATCTGTGGCTGCCAAGGGCTGGTTGTTAAGAGGAAGGGGTCGTCTACAAAGTACCTATGCAGGGGATTTCAGGGTAACGGAACTGTATGCTGCTCGGATGGTAAGATACACGACCCTATGCATCTTCACATCGCCAGGAAGGAAGGAACTTAACCATATATATTTACTGTGTTTTTTAAATGGCTTGTTGACATATAACTGATATACAAAGAACTGCACGCACTGAATGTGTACAATTTGGTAAGTCTGGAAACATGCAAACATCCATGGCACCTTACCACAATCCAGGAGACAGACATGTCAGACACCTGCCAAACTTTAAAAACCCAACATGCATATCGGGGGGTCCCAGAATAAAATCCAGATGACGACAAATGAATCTAACTACACGTGGCAAGCAGATTTCTAAAATGGTCCCTGTTTTCCCTCCACCACCCCAGGACTGTGAAGACAATAAGATCGTGCACCCATGTCTATGTTTTGTTACATTCCAAATGGAATTTTTCAGCTATAATTAAATTACAAATCAAATGGCTTTCAGTGAATCAAAAGAGGTTTTCCAGATGGATCTAATAGAATGAGCGGTTTAAAAGTGGAGAGTTTTCTCCAGCTGGTAAGAGAAGTGGGATCCTAGGCAGGATTCACTGTTGACTTTGAAACAATGGGGTCACTGCAGGGTTTGAAGTTTGAGGGGCTACATGCAAGGATTGGAAAGTAACTTCTAGAAGCCAAGAATGACTGACAGCCAGAAAAGCAAATGAACACCTCGCTCTTACAGCCTCAAGGAACTGGCATCACCAACAACCTAAATGAGCCTGCAGGCGGGTCCTCCCACAGAGCGTCCATACAGAAGCCCAGCGCAAGGGACGTCTTGATGTCTGCCTTGTGTGACTTTAGCAAAGAGCCCAGTAGAGCCAACCTAGGCTTCTGGCCTAGCCAGCTGTGAGCTAATAAACAGATACTCTTTTCAACTGCTAGGTTGTGGTAAATTAACACAGCACTAGAAAGCTGATACACTGCATTACAAACGTCTGGCATATCCTCACTGGAGGTGGGGGGGAGAAAATGAGCTGACCTATATAACTTTGGAAAACAGTGTTCTGACTGGATATGGAAGATTAAAGACAAAAGATCTGCACATAAACACTGTACTCTAATGGGTAGTTTTGTTTCTCACAGGAGTACAGGCTAGCAATTCTGGAGCTACTTGATATGCATACTAGGATTAAACGAGTAAATAATTTGTACATCGTGGGAGCCAGGTTTCTCATTATCCCAGAAAGAAGTTACCAAAAAGCAGGGGGAGAAGGCTAGACTGTGGATTAGGGTGTTTATATAAACTCATGGTTATACAGATACAGAAATAAAAACAGGACGGATGTATACATGAGTCAGTGTACAAACACTTCCTAGCCTGGGAGCCGAGGACTGGCGGTGCCCAGAACAGCAGCGAACACACCTAGCACCCAAATCTTAATTTCTAACTGCCGTCCCAATAAAAGGAACCAGAGCTCCTCGGAGAAATGGCTGATTTTGAACTGGGGCAGGAAATATCCACAGTGAGCCTGGAATATCTCATTGTCCTTAAACAAAACAAGAATTTAAAAAAAATACAGAAAGGGGGTTCACAAGGGACAGGAGTCAATGGAAAGAGCCCACAGTGGCCAAATCTGGACCATTAGCAGTAAAATAAATATTGATATTTTTGGACTTTGACCTAAATAATGAAATAAATATCCATGGGTCTGTGCTGATAGTAATAAATGATACTAATAAATGACTGAATAAGTTGGGGGGGGAAGAACATTATTCCCACAGAAGAATTTCAGATAATAAGGCTAGAAGGAATTCAAACTGTGTTCATAAGGTAAATGAGGTTGAAACCAGCAGAAACATTAAAGTTTATTTTTCAGAGAACTGTTTTCCCCAAATCTGTTATTGTGTGTTTCCAGACCCACTAACAAACCCACTAGCTATCTCTGTAGAAGCCTGGACCTCAAGGCCAGCTAACAGGAGTCCAGACTTCGAACAAGCAAAGCCCTGCATTCCTTGCCCAAGATAAGGAGACCAAGACCCCATCCAGTTTTTACCAGCTCTTGGAGCATGCCCAGGGCCCCTTCTCCTTGTCCTAAGATAACCTGACGTCAGGGGCTGAATTTTGCCTCATTCTGACGTTAAATTTCCACCCAAAGTGAACACGGGAGGTACACTCCCAATGTTTGCTCAATGCACATGCGCCATCTTTCCTCACGGACAGCCATAAGTTCTCCTGCCCTTTCCATCAACAGGAAGGTCATTTCAACCCCTATGATTCTAACCAACTTGTTCTCTTCCCCTGCAGGGAGGTGGATTTGAGGCGTGTCCTCCCGTCTACTTAGTTTGGCTGCCTTTCGAATAAACTTCTGTTGCTGCAAATCTCCTGTCTCAGCTTTTGGCTCTGCTGCACACTGGGCAGATGGCCTTGGGTTCGGTTACAGAATGAAGGAAATAGAAAATCACCTTTAGGACACCACAACAGTAACCGCCGCAGGCAAAAATCCAGGGAAGAGCGCTAAAATTAGTACCAGGGCAGAACTCGGGGGACAGGCAAGATGGCCGGCACGATCTCCGCGTACCTGCAACAAAATTTATTATTATTGGAGTGGTTTTAACCTAAATCTACAACATTTTTGATACTCCTCCCCCAGGAGTCGACCTCAGTCATGCTCCCTGTGACCGCAGGCTGGACCTCGTGAGCTGCTCCTGACACACTGATTATGGGAGGGGGAAAAAATCCCAACTTTAGAGCAGAGAACACTGACGGTCACCACTT
Organism: Helogale parvula; assembly: GCA_004023845.1. NCBI lineage: Eukaryota > Metazoa > Chordata > Mammalia > Carnivora > Herpestidae > Helogale > Helogale parvula. Next base: position 21,218 of record PJEM01005652.1, on the reverse strand, counting down.
TAACCAGGTGGTCAAAGTAATTTTACTTCTCTTACATGGATCTCAAAGACTCTGGCTTCAATTTTTACAGTGGCCCATCCTTTAATGAAAACAAAATAACGAAGAACATTCTGGCTATTCTACAATTTGACCTAGTTACTGTGATGCTTAATGTGTCAACATGCCTGGGCCGAGATGCCCAGACAGCTGGTAGAACACTGTTTTTCTCACATGTGAGGGTGTTTCTGGAGGAGATCAGCATCTGATTCGCTAGACGGCGTGAAGAGACCTGCGCTCATCAGTGTGGCCACCGGGAACTCCAGGGACAGCAGCAGTGGAACAAAAAGGCAAGGGAAGGGCAAACTCTCTCCCTTCGTAAGCTGGGACGTCCACGTGCTCCCGCCCTGGACATCGGAGCACTTGAACCTCAGCATTTGCGGCGGCAGCTCCCGTGGCTCTCAGGCCTGCGGACTCAGACTGAACTATCGCCACCAGCTGGCCTGTTCTCGTGGGCAGCGGGCAGCCTGGGGCTTCTCTGGTGCCCGCAGTTTATCCCCTTTAATATACGTCTCCACCGAACTGGTTCTGCTTCTCTTGGAGAACCCGGATACACTTATTTGTACATTCCACCTCCCACATGCATGGTCTTCATTTTCATACATCCATATAAATTTAGATCCTCGAGAAAGAGATCCGCAGCCCGAGTCTGGAATCAGAGACATCTTGCAATTATTGTGGAAGTATACGTGGACAGGCATGTTTTCACTGATGGGACTGTTCATTCCATCTAGATCCAGACATCAGACCCCTCAAAATGTTAAAAACAACAACAGTAGTCTTGGGGATAGCCGTGTTTTGCTTCATCTCTATAGACCAACCTAGAGCTCTCACAAAGAAAATACTTGATGCTTCTGTGAAATAAATTAATGAACAAATGAAAGGTATTAAATATTTTAATTACTTGGCCCTTTACTGGAAAAAAAATGTTATATCTGGATTTGAGAAATTTGAGCTTCTAGTTAAGCCAAAATAGGAGCCACTGTCATTTACAGACAATAAATTCATAGTTCAAGGTAGAATCTTCTTGTGCATTGTTCCATCCTCATAAATAGAGTAGCCATGTGTCCCCGTTTATCCCCGCTGTCCCAGCATATTCTTTCATCCGGGCTGGTTTGGCATGCATCCTGGACTTTTCATATTTTAATAAGGTATTATTGTAGTGCTTACACTCGCACAAGCGAAGCTGGATTTGACAGAGCTGCACTGTGTCCTTTCAGCTTCTGCCAGAGCCTGCGAATGAAATGTCTGAGTCATAGGTGCAGGGAAACAGGGAGCTTACAGAAACGTGGTTAAATCTGCACGATAACTGGCTATAACCTCTTCTCTTTTCCAGGCACTTCATCGACACAAGGTGGTTAACACCTCCCTCTCAAGGACAGCATGCAGGGCGCTTGCGGATAAAATTAAGTGCTCTATGACAGGAGCAGCTAGGGACAGTGACCCCATCAGGTGTCCAGCAGTGGTGGGAGGGACGGAGGATCCGAGGCTCCTGCTGGTTACTTAGCGCAATGGAGCGCTGTGCGGGGTTTGCTCTGGGGCCTGTGGGGCGCACAAAGCCGCTCGGCAGACAGGGGGCAGTAGGGAGCGTGGGAACTTCCGGGCTAGCCCATTACAAGTTAGGCCCATGAAGTAAGTGTGCAAAGACCTAACAGTCTGAAACACCTGCTAATGCTTCTTTGCTTTTAATGCTTTTTGGTTGTGTTTTGAAACCTTAAAACTTGAAAGTGCTCAAAAAGGCATATTAAATTTTAAAAATCATAAAATTTGAGGTCACATATATAGTGTTTATATCTCACCAGCCACAGGAACACCAGAAGGCGTGAGCCTCTAATCGCTAAAGAAGCATCAGCATCTATTTCAGAGCGGGCTGCTGTGTTAGGAAGATAGACCCGAAGTCTAGACCCTCATCCATCTGCAGTAAGTGCTCGACTCTTTATTTAGATCAAGTGATTTCCTTCTAAATTAATTTGATTATTTATTTGATCCCAAATATTTTCTGTATACATAAAGGGTAAAACAGTGGCTGTTAATATGTTAGCTCCATTTGTAAAATGACAATGAAAACAACTCCTCAAAAATGAAATGCCATTTTATATCAAGACTATCACATACTTTAAATACAAAATTATGTGTTAATATATTGCAATAAGCATTCTGTTTTTGCATCCAGTTACTGGAATGAAATTTAGGCTCTGAGAAGTTTAGTTGGTAAAAGGAAACACATCTGTGGTTACTACAGATGCGGTTATAAATTCAGGAAAGTCCTATTTTGAGAAAAATATTATTTGATTTTGTAGCGATAACTCTAATAGAAATTTTGGTGGAACAGAGCACCTTGGTAAAAGCCATGTTCTTAATAAATTAAGAAATCTATAGATTAGAAATGTGTTTACATGTGGCATTTATCACACATCATATCGACCATTTCATCACTGCACTTAAATTAGGCAGGTAGAGCGTATCACATGAGCAGCCTAATAAACTGCAACTTCGGAAGCTTAGGAGACTTCCAGGAACTTGCAATTACTGATATGAAGTTTGCAAAGAGAAGGAAAATGATATTTACTCTTGTAAAATAATGAGAAATAGCCAAACTTACAGACAAGAGCTAACCTGGCACGTAAAATTTAGTTTTGTACTTCTGTAACAATATTTTTGAGTTTCCCAAGTTCCCATTTATAATTAGAAAAATATATCTTGGAACCACACTGAGAAAACCTACAATTTGGGGAAACATCAAAATTTGATGAAACATTCAAAATAATCATTAATAGAAACAACTTGTCAAACTCTTGCTTCTATATGTATTTGACAAAGAAAAGTACTTTATACGCGGGCAAAAAGCCAGTCCTTATGAAAATATTTGGACTAGAATAGTTATATATCTCAGTGTGAAACAAACAGACTCGAGGGTATTCTCCGCTTAGCAGAATTTGCTCTGACTTTACTTGATGACTATGTACTTACCATTTTTCTCAGATTTAAGAATATTATGATTTATGGAAAAGAGTCCCATGAACATCACATTTATCAGCCATCAAATGCAATTCTGAAGAACAAAGCAAACACTTCTATTTTTATTCATTATTTTTTTTAATGAGAGAGAGACACAGGGACAGTCAGAGCCTGGATGGGGGAGGGGCAGAGTAAGAGAGGGACACAGAATGGGAGGCAGGCTCCAGGCTCTGAGCTGTCAGCACAGAGTCTGATGTGGAACTCGAACTCACAAGCCATGAGATCATGACCTGAGCAGAAGTTGGATGCTTTACCGACTGAGCCACCCAGGTGCCCCAGACACTTTAATTTTTAAAAATTAAAATAATTTTTAAAAAAGAGAATTCAGAAAATACCAGATACACATTATTACAGACAGAGCTAAGAAGCAGACTAAAATACATAATTACAAACCAAGAAACACTCTCCTATATACCCTTAATAGCAAGTTTTTTGTTCAATCTACATAAATTTATTATTATTATTAGCTTTATAGAAATTGATTTATTTAAGGAAATACTTTTGAAATAAAACTGTACTATAGATCCACCAATATATAATGACCAAAGCATATATATTCAACTATTAAATTATTAAACTTAGATACAAAAGAGACTGAAATAGTACAAAATTTAGATAGTTAAAACTATCAGCAAGAGAAATTAAGAAAAAATTAGATAAATTTAATTATTTAAAATTTTTATTTCACTCTCAGAAGTGCTATCCAAAATGTGTGGATGATCAATTATAAGAAAAATAGTAACATTACAGGATACAAATAATACAGAATACGTTTGTGGGACTAATTCACTCTCACAAAATAAACAGAGGACCCAAACTTACTGTCAGATGAGAGCTAAAATAGCACACAAGATTTCGCTTTTTCTTCTGTAACTGCTTCAGAGCATACCAAGTCACACAGCTCAAAGTCACAGAGCTAGGCTACTGCAAGGTCAGGGACTTGAGCCAAACCTACAGAGAGGCATTTAGTGAGAATTTACGATCTAAAGAACAGCGTGCCATGTGCAAGAAACACTGATAATGTTCTCAGTATGCTTCATCAACTCAGAACACAGAAAGAAGGGGAAAAAACAAATAACACAGAAGTCTTTAAGAGGTTCAAAATATCAGATTTTAAATTAAAGAACCCAAAACAATGACATACAAAATAATATACGGCTGATCAGAAAAGTCTTGAGAAAGATCACTGTTTGGAAGAATTCTGAACCAAGCCTTCTTGCAAAGAAAGAGGCAGAAGACCATTCCAGACACCTGGGCTGGGGCGCTGCTGTTTGGTGGGTAACTGTGAGACGCAGAAAGCAAGCCCAGCACAGTATCTGTAGAAATCTGAGCGCTCCTAGTGACTGGAGGACCAGAAGTCCCGATCACCAAGTGGAAGGCTAGATTTTAAAGGCTGTACTAGAAAAGCTAGATAAAATGGAAGTATTAGAGCTTCTTAAACAGAAAAAAAAAATACGTAATGAAGTTAGCTTATAGTTAAGAGCATCAACTTGACAGTCGCTTATTCATTCACACACTCACGGAATGTGAATAATGTACCAGAAACAGCTCTGCGCAGAGAGGAGAGAACAGTAACAGAAACAGGCGCCAGCTGAGGTGTTGGTGTGACGGTCTCTGTGATGGGCCCACCTGGCTGGGCTGTGGTCTCCAGTTATTCAATCTAATATGGATCTGGGTGAAGGTGTTTTTGTAGATGTAATTAAAGCCCATAATCTGTTGATTTTAAGGAGATTATTCTAGATAATCTGAGTGGGCCACACTTCATCAGGTGAAAGGCCTTAAGAGTAAAACCTGAGGCTTTACTGAAGAAGAAAAAAGTAGTCTCAAATGGTAGAATATTTCAATAAGATTTGGCCCGTTCATACAAAAGAAACTTAGAAAGCCATTAAGGATGTTTGAAAGAAAAATTGAACAATAAGATAAAATAGGTACAATATTTTACTACCAAGTCCAATTCAGAATACTTGGGACAACAATCCAGAGCTCAAACTTCTGTATAAATAGAGCTGTATTTTAATCCTGGGTCAATTACATGTCACCAGTACATCTTTGGTCCGTTTATTTAAACCTCCTGAGCCCCCAGTCCCTCTTCTCCAGGTTAGTATTGTGGGTGAAAGGGGGGAAACTGTTGGACAGCCACCAACAATATGGAACAAATCTAGTTATCGTTTGTAAATGTACATTTGATGTGTGTTCATACATATATATGAAAAATACACACTACATATAATATAGCCATATATACACAGAGAGCGAGATGTATATGTATTATTTAACTAAAAACACATAAAAGTATTCTCACGTTACACTGAATAGCAAATGTAAATCTCTGGTTGGGTTTGTGAGTTCATTTCTATCTGTCCGTAAGTATTTATTAAAGTGCCTTTATGGTCCAGGCACAAAATGTTAAGTGAAGGGGAGAAGAGCAGTAAGTATAACAGTTTTTCTTATTTCATTCATTTTCCAAGCTTTTGGTTTTGAGTTTGAGTTACTTTTCAAATATATGTAAAATTATTTTTAAGACAAATAGAACTTCCCAGTTATCACAAAAGAATATTAAATGTGTTCTAATGATAGGTGTACAGAGAAGCACCACCAAAACATGACTACAAGACACCTTGCTCCGCCCAGGAGGAGACGAAGTCCCGCGAGCCTGCTCTCAAAACTGCTGTGACATTCTCTGCTCTAAGCAGTTAAGCCTCAAACTTCTCTCCTACACCTCTTAGGTGCGTCTGGCTATTATCTGAGTGAGGTCTCGTGATTGCATCTCCTTTTATAACAGCCTTCAGAGTTTCGTGGACAGATTTCCTCTGGCCACAAGGCTTCCTGGAAATGTTTTCCAGCAGGATTTGCCTCTACAGAAGCTTATCTCCTCCGTACTAAAGACGGAACGTGTGTGTTTGGCTCAATTACCCATTCGACTACCTTCTGTTTCCTGGCTGGAAGAGGAATTACAAGATATATGATCTGTCTGGTTCTCCAAACACCGGCACCCTCTGTGTCCTCAATTTCTGTCTCTGTAAAAGGAGCACGATAATGGCCACCCTGTTCACCCCACCCCACCCCCAATAAAGCACACTAGCAGTTAATAAGTGGGTGAAACATAAACATACCATTCTGATATAAAGGAGTGTTATAAATTGTGTTAAGTGAGTATGAGCACATCTCCTTAAAGGCATTTTCCCTTGGGGCCACTGTTTCCATATGTTACAAAAAGAAGGATATTACCCAGGCCAGTTTCACATAGCTACTACAAATGTTACATATTTGTATATACAGCATCTAAAAATGTTATTTTAAGCTACAAGAGAATTATCCTCCAAAAAAAATGTCAGGTTAGCACCTATCAATAGTAATTTGAAATACGCAGGATGTCAGGGTGAACTATGTACTTCCATCCTTACAGATAAAATATACTACCTGAGTTCAAAAGCATTTATTCAAATGCCTCTCCTGAGAGGTTAATAGGGCTGCTGCTGCTCGAACATTCGGTGCACGAGATGCAGACCCAAGGAGTCCGTGGCTCTGTCGGAAGATTGAGGACTCGGCTCCCCGCGCCCTCATCAATCTCCCCAGCAGGCTGAGGGGTGCTGCTTTCTCACCGCAGGTTTATGAACAGGACGCAGTGAGCTACTGTTGCCACATACGCTCGTGCCTGACTACGAACAAAGACTTTAACTCAAACTTCGGAGGACAGAAAATTGGCTAAATGCCAAGAAATAAAGAAATTAGGTCACTGGGCACCCAGAGAAATGAGTCCACACACACACACACACACACACACACACACGCACAAACACCAGTTTACTTCCCCAAGCTCCAGACGCTGACTCTCGGTGGTGACATCACACAGACACTGGAGGGATGCGGCAGAGATGAGCACAAAGATAGTTCATCAATATGCATTATTTCTTGTTTAAGGTTAGTTGTTGATTCCATTTATGCTTTGTTTTCCTTGCTTTCCCTTTGCGTACACAGCGCGTGCCAGAATTAATCACTCCTCTCCCCCACGGTCTCCCAGCGGGTGTCCGCTCCTCACTGGGTCTTGCGCTGTCATCGGTTTGTATCAGCTACTCTCCATCTGTTCCCCCCCAGCTGCACCCCGCACCTACTCCAGAGTTCACCACAGAAGACACACCCCAAGGGAAGGCCCCACAATGCATTATACCTACTTCAAAAGCACACTGTTATCCGGATAACCTTGAATCCACCCTGACTTTTCCCCCCCCGAAAGTAAGTGTTAAGAAACAAGTGTTGGTGAGGATGTAGAGGAAAAAGCTACCCTTGTACAGTGCTGGTGGGAACGCAATGGTAGAGCCACCGTGGAACACAATCTGAAGGTTCCTCAAAAAATTAAAAATAAAACTACCCTATGACCCAGGAAATGCACTACTGGGTATTCACCCACCCCCCCAAAAATACAAAAGCACTAATTCAAAGGGATATATGTCCCCCTGTGTTTACTGCAGCATTATTTACAACAGCCAAGATACAGAAGCAGCCGAGTGCCCGGCGATAGATGAACGGACAAGGAGGATGCGGTGCGTATATACAATGGAACATTCAGTCAGAAAGGAAGAATGAAATCGTGCCATTTGCAACGACGCCAATGCAGCTAGAAAGTATAACACTAAGTGAAATAAGTCAGTCAGAGAAAAGACAAATATATGACTTTACTCATATGCAGAATTTGAGAATCAAAACAAATGAGCAAAGGGAAAAAGAGAGAGAGGCAAACAAGACATAAGACTCAACTACAGAGAATAAATTGATGGTGACCAGAGGGAAGGGAGGCGTGGGGGAAACTGGGGACAGGGATAAAAGAGTGTACTTATCATGATGAAAAAAAGAAAATTATTTTAAAAAGTTAAGAATTCAAAAGAAGAGAGTTTCAAAACTAAAAAAAAAATAATAACAAAAGCATAAAATCATTTAAAAAATCAATGATGTGGAGGCTTTTCTAGATCTCTGTTTCAAAGCAAGGAGCCCAACTCATACCTGCTGAAGACAAGAACAACAAGAAAGTAATTCAATAGTTCCTGGCCACCGGCCAGTCCCGGGGCGGACCCGTCCTCAGCACAGCGCAAACGAGGCCATCAGGACTGGCCAGCGTCCCTCTCTTGCATGGCCTCCTCGGGTGGCGCTCCGGGCAGGTCCTGCCAGATACACCCCAGCGAGCAACCACTGAACTGAAACCCAATGGCTGGAGTCAACTCCTGGGGTTGGCTCTCTGGGCTGGGTTTGGGTCATGTGTCCTTCCTGAACCTATCACTGCAACCAGGTCATTTTGGTGCTTGAGGGCCAGGCCTGAATCACAGGACTGACCCCCTGCAGACAGGGGGGGAACTCCCCTCTATCCAAGCCACTTTCCCTGAGGGGCCTGCGCACTGCCCAGAGTAAACCTAGCTACAATTATCAGAAGGGATGACAACCAAATCTGCAGTCCTGTTGACCAGGCGGTAGGTTACAGTGCCAGGTTTGACCATAGGGCCATACCTGGAGGACATGAGTGGGAAGGCCCACTGAGGCACACTTCCCCAAAGCAGTGGGTACTGGGCAGACACTTGCACGCGCAGGCACTCTTGGTGGGGTCAGATGCAGGAATAAATAAATAAAACAGCAGAGTGGATAAGCGGATGAGCTCTCAAGTCAGAGACCTAGATTTGAATCTACCTGGATTTATTGTTTGCTAATTTACTTCAATTTCTGTTGAAAACTGGATTATTACAGGAATAGAGCCTACCTCTTAAAATTCTTATGAGAATTAAATGGAATAGGCAACATAAAGGATTTAGCTGTGTTCCTAGAACATAGTAAATGTTCAATGAATGTCTGCTATTATTACATTGTAGGTCTGGGGGCTTTGTTTCATTGCACAGAACATTCACCAAGACAGAAGGTTTCCTGGGTCATAAAAGACACTGTGCCAAACCGAAAAGAACTGAAACCATACAAAGCATTTTCTCTGACCACAGATGAATGAATCTAGGAATTCAGAGAAATATACATAGAAGAATATACAAATATTTGAAAATTAAGGAACATATACTTAATCCATACATGAAAGGGTGAATCTCCAGAAATCTTAGAAAACATTTCAAGCTGAATGAAAAGGAAAAGACAGGATACCTAAACTTGCAAGATGCAGCTAAAGCAGTCCTTGGAGAGAAATTTTATGCATTAAATTTTTACATTAGAAAAAAAAGTACTAAATCAATAATCCAAGCAATTAGAAAAAGGAGAACAAAACAGAACTGAAGCAAATAAAAAACATGGAAATTTTAAAGATGAGAGGAGAAACAAGTAAAACTAAGAAAAACAGATAAATAAAATGAAAAGCTGGTTCTTTAAATAGAGCAGTAAAATTGATAAACCTCTTGCAATAAGACTGACAAGGGGGAGAAAGAGGGGGAATGTATGAATTATCAATATTAGGTATAAAAATTATCAACAATTTTTGAGATACTAAAATAATTTAAAAAATGAAAACTATCAATGTCCATAATGACAAAGCCTTTTTTGTTTTTGTTTAGTTTTTTAATGTTCAGAAAGAGAGAGAGATAAAGAGTAAGCAAAAGATGGGCAGAGAGAGAGAGAGAGAGAATCCCAAGCAGGTTCCACACTGTCAGCACAGAGCCTGATTCGGGGCTGACTTGGGGCTGCATCCCACAAACTGTGGGATCGTGACCAGAGCCAAGATCAAAAGTCGGACACTTAACCAACTGAGCCACTCTGATGCGCCAATAAAGTTTTCATTGAATTCACATTTAAGTCAAGAACACTCTGGGGCACCTGGCTGGCTCAGTCAGTGAAGCAGGCAACTCTAAATCTCAGGGTCATGAGATCAAGCCCCATATGAGGGTGGAGCCTACTTTAAAAAAAAAAAAGAATACTTAAAAAAATCAATCGATCAATCATGAAAACTCCAGGCCCAGGTGGTTTCATTGGCAAATTTTACCAAATATTAAAGAAGAAACAGGGTGAAATCTAGCAACTTTTTCTACAAAAATAAGAGAGGTGGCACTTCCAAACTCATTTCATCATGTGGGCATCACCGTGACATTAGCCTCATAAAGAACCAGTACAGAAAAGAAAACCACAGACCAATATCTCTCATGAGCACAGATGCAAGAATCCTCAAAAACAGGTATCAGGTAGAATTCATAAACACATAACCGGACAAAGACAATGATGACAGGTACAGACAGGGTAATAATGGGTTACGTCACTAATACATAACTTTATTTCACTCTTGCAACAAGCAGGTGAGGCAGCTTTTCTTACAGCCATTTACAAGATGAGAAAGCTCAAATACTAGTAACTTAAGTGACACGTGTGACACGGTTGAGCTCAGGGCAGGGCTGGGGAGCCGAGCACCCCCCGACTCGTGTCTGCATCCCGTCACAGTTCTGCTATAACCACACAGCTGTCTGGCATCTGGCAGTGACCCACACGGCTCTGGAGCAGGAAGTGACGAGGCTTTCCCTCACGATGGGCTCCTGAGCGACTACTGGGTGGCCTCAGCCCAGAAGGGCTGCACAGATGTGTTAAGGGAATCACTGTCTACTCTTTGGGGACAATTCGGCATTGGTGCAAACACAATGGTCCTGGGGGGCCTGTAGGAGTTAATGCACACATACCCCACCCTCCCTGAGTGTGAAAAAGGGCAAGTATGCAGTAATGCCTTTTGCCCCTGACACTCGTTATTTAAATCGGAGGTAGATTCATTCTAAAAATTGCTTATTAAAGTATGACATTAGGGCTACCAACTCTAATTTTACTTAATAGGTCTTGATGTGAATATTGGAATCAAAAGATATAAGTAATAAAGAAAAGATCATATAGACTTCCAGAAAAAAGGAACGCAAGGTTGGGGCTAATTCTGTGATATCCATCTTTAACAGTCTTGGAGCTACTCACTCTGTAAAGAACTCCATGGGATTTTTTTTTTCCGCTTTGATGTGGACCATTTCATTCTGTGCTCCTTTTTCCAACTGAGTGTATTTTATAATGATATCCATCATGTCTGTTTGTCAGTTTATGGCAGCTTAAAAAATTGCCTCAAGGCCAGTAATGAGAAGAAATCTTTCCCACTTCCTCTAGATTGTTTTATGTGCTTCACAGTTTTCTGCACCAAATAATAAAAAAATAACGTTGCTTCTGAAACTATCCTGTATCTTGCCTCGTTTTCTTCTGCTTTTAATCTTTTATGGTTTATTTCCCTTTGCTTCGCTATGTTTATTCTACTGTGCTTTTGTTCATAATTAACAAGATATAAAAGATATGAAAATATGCTCAAAATGGGAAGTTTTCTAAAGACCTTTAGAAAGAGGTCTATAGGCCTGGCCTATAATCCACATGAAGACAATTATCTGAAATTTTATAACCATACACACCTATATATATAATATATATGCTACACATGTATATAAAATAAGCATATTTATAAACATAAAATAAGTATTTATACTACATGTAATTATAGATATCTCCTTAACAAGACAGTCCACATTTTAAGAACTGGTGAAATAGAGAAATCAGTGCAAGCTAAAGAAGAGGAGCTGAGTTCTCGGGGAACCGCTGGCTAACTCCAACGTGGGAAGAGACTGATAGGGTCCTCTGCTGGTTATATCAGCGCCTGAAAGTGGTGATGGGACTTGGAAAGTCAGTTGTTTCTGGTGTCACTAGAAACATGCTGGTGAAGACCAGGACAATGTGAGGGATTTTTCAGGATGGTGTGTCTTTTACTCTTTTTTTTTTTTTCCATCTTAAATCCCTGCCTACCTAACATATCAAGCTGTGCATTAATTCCATGCTTGGGTTACCATTTAGCCATGCCTGGCATTTCCCAAAACATTCTTTCCACGGCCATTCTGTCACAAACAGCTTTAAGCTACCTTCTGGAGTCAGGAGGCACATGTGTAATAAATTATTCCAAGACAAATATTTCCTCAAGAACATGCCCAGGCCCTCTGGGAGAGAAGATGGCAGAGCAGCATGCACACCCTCAGCCTGTCTTGCTCCTGAAATGCCGCCAGGTCACCAGCAAACCGTTCTGCACACCTAGGAAACTGATCCAAGGATTAACACGACAGTCCGCATAACTTGAGCCACAGAATTCGGCAGGTGCATGGCGTGAGGAGATGAACTGGGAGAGAGAAAATCCACAGACAACAGGGAGCAGTTTTGCAGAGACAAGACAGAGAATGGGGGACAGTGTGGCACCTCAGGAGTGCAGGAAAAACACCCCGAAAGTAGCTGGAGAGAAAGAGAAAGAGTAAAAACATCACAGGAGACTGAACAAGAAATCTGTTCCCCAAAACCACTGATGGGAAGAAAGGAAAGGGTTTCAGGACCACCAGGATTCTATAAACAGTGGAGGGCAGAGTCTGAAGTTGCAGAGCTCGGGCCTGGCGGTGCTCTGGTGAGGAAGCGGGGCGAATGCCCCGAGCAGGCGGCAGGGTCTACAGGGTCCATGTGCCACACAGGGAGAAGTCCCCCTGCTGAGAGAGCTTTGGTAGCGGTCATATGGCCTCCCCACAGCAAGGGTCCCGGTGGACCCCAGAGAGCAGGGACATTTTCTGGTATTAAGACAAAGACGCCAGAGGACAGTGAAACCTGGCACCGGCTACGTGTTGTGTTGTGCACAATCTCTGAACCTCTGATGCTGCGCGGTCACACAAACATTTTCTGGGGCAAGCCAGCACCTGATTACCGTTAGTGAGACCCTCCCTCAGAGTGTCGACCTGGGTTCAAAGCTACAGGGGTCTCTGAAATGTGGGGTTTTGAAATAAATCCCATCTAAGATAAAACTCTGGAGGGAGGTGCCACCTGGCACCTGGTCCGACAGGCAGCCAGTTTGGACATGTACAGAGTAGCGGCAGGGAGTGGAGAGAAGCCGGAGACAAAGGAGGGGGGCTTGCTCATGGGTTGGTGAGAGCCAAAGTACCCGTGCCAGACACTAGGGAGCAGGGTGAAGCCATTTCCCCACACATGCGTGCCACCCTGATCCACCCCAGTAGCTAAGCAGCGCCGCCTAGGGGAGAACGGAGCCATTACACCAAGCCCTGCCCAACTGCACCCTCCAAGCACATCCCCTAGAAAACCTGCCATGTCCCTCCACCTGCTTACGGTAAGGGCTATAGAGTGCTTCATAGTTTGACCTCCAGGGGAAACTGGACATAACTTCATTCAAGTTTCATTTGTTCACTGGTTCATTTATAAGTTCATTTTTTTGCTTCTGTTTTCATTTGGTTTTTTTCTTTCTTTTTTGGGGATACAGAAAGACAAAAATTTTTCTTTTTTTTAACATTAAAAAGTTTAATACTTTTTACTTGATTTTTTAAAATTCTTTATTCTGTTCCATTTGCTTTATTATGTTTCATTATATTATATAATTTTTTTAATCTTTTTCCCTTTTTTTTCCTTTCTCTTTTTCTCTATTCTATCAAGCTCCTCTCAGCAAGCAGAACAAAAACACACTTAGGATCTACCATTGTCTGATTTTTTGCTTTTTTTTTAATTTTAAATTTTAATTTTTAACTATATTTTTGTCTTCCTCCAAAATGACAAAATGAAGGAACTCACCCCAGAAGAAAGAATAAGAAGAAATGAGAGCCAGGGACTTAATCAACAAAGATATAAGCGAGATGTATGAACTAGAATCTAGAACCATGACAATATTAATACGAGCTGGGGACGGGCGCCTGGGTGGCTCAGTCAGCTAAGCTTCCAGCTTTGGCCCAGATCATGATCTCAAGTTTGCGAGTTCAAGCCTCACGTCGGGCTTTGTGCTTACAGCTCAGAACCTGGAGTGTACTTCAGATTTTGTGTCTCATTCTCTCTCTGCCCCTCCCCTACTTGTGATCTGTCTCTCAAAAATAAATAAATGTTTAAAATTTTTTCAAAAAAAAAAGAATACAAACTGGGGTTGAAAAAAGCATAGAATCCCTTTCTGCAGAGATAAAAGAAATAAAATCTAGTCAGGATGAAATTAAAATCGTGTAACTGAGAAGTTACAATGGCCAAGGATGGACACAGCAGAGCAGCGAATCGCTGATATAGAAGACGAAATTGTGGAGAATAATGATGCAGAAAAAAAAAAAGAGGGAAGCATGATACAAGACTTAGGTAACTCAGCGGCTTATTAAAAAGGAATAATATCTGAATCACAGGAGTCCCAGAAGATGAAGAGACAAACAAAAGGGCAGGTTTGTGTGAGCAAATTATAAAAGAAAGCTTTCCCAACCCGGGGAAAGATGCAGATATCAAAATCCATGAGCACAGAGAACTCCTATTAGATTCAACAAAAACTGACCATCGCCAAGGCATATCATAGTCAAATTCACAAAATACACAGACAAGGGAAGAATGATGAAAGGATCAAAGGAAAAGAAAGTCCTTAACCTATAAGGGGAGACAGATCAGGTTGGCAGCAGACCTAGCCACAGAAACCTGGCAGGCCAAAAAGGAGTGGCAGGATACACTCATTCAACATGCTGAACTGGAAAAATATGCAGCCAAGAATTCTTTATACTGCAAGGCTGTCATTCAAAATAAAGGAGAGAGAGGGAGTTTCCCAAACAAAAACTAAAGGAGTTCTTGACCACTAAACCAGCCCTGCAAGAAATTTTAAAGGAGACTCTTTGAGTGAAGAAAAGACGAAGCAAAACAAAAAAGACCAAAACCAACAAAGACTACAGAACATCACCAGAAACTCAAACTCTGCAGGCAACACATGGCACTAAATTTATATCTTGTTTATTTTTGAGAGAGAGAAAGAGAGAAACAGAATGCAAGTGGAAGAGGGGCAGAGAGAGGAGACACAGAATCTGAAGCAGAATCCAGGCCCTGAGCTGCCAGCATGGAGCCTGACATGGGGCTCGAACCCATGGACTGTAAGATCATGACCTGAGCCAAAGTTGGACACTTAACTGACTGAACCACCCAGGCGCCCCAGTACTGACTCTAATGTCAACGGACTAAACACTCCAATAAAAAGACACAGGGTATCAGAATGGATAAGAAAACAAGACCCATCTGTGTGCTACTTACAAGAGACCCATTTTAAACCTAAAGACACCTGCAGATTGAAAGTAAGGGATGGAAAACCATCTATCAGGCTAACAGTCATCAAAAGAAAGCTGAAGTAGCCATATTTATATCATAAAAACTAGATTTTAAAATAAAAACTGTAACAAGAGATGAAGAAGTGCATTATATCACATGCTAGGGGTCTATCCACCAAGAAGATCTAACAATTATAAATATTTACACACCCAATTATGCCCCCAATTTGGAGGCACCCAAATATATAAATCAATTAATCACAAACACAAAGAAGCTCATTGATAATAATACCATATTAGGAGGGGACTTCAACACACCACTTACAGCAACGGACAGATCATCTAAGCAGAAAATCAACAAAGAAACAATGGCTTTGAATGACACCCTGGACCAGGTGGACTTAACAGATATATTCAGAACATTTCATCCTAAAGCAGCAGAATACACATTCTTCTCAAGTGCACATGGAACATTCCCCAGAAGAGATCACATACTGGAACACAAAGCAACCCTCAACAAGTACAAAAAGATCAAGATCATCCCTTGCATATTTTCAGACCAATATGCTATGAAACTCAAAATCAACCACAAGAAAATATTTGTAAAGACCAAGAATACTTGGAGATTAAAGAACATCCTACTAAATAATGAATGGGTTAACCAAGAAATTAAAGAAGAAACTATAAAGTACATAGAAGCCGATGAATGTGAAAACAGAACAACCCAAGCCTCTAGGATGCAGCAAAGGCAGTCATAAGAGGGAGATACATACCCTTCCTAAATAAGAAAGATCTCAGACACACAACTTAACCTTACACCTAAAAGAGCTGAAAAAAGAACAGCAAATAAAGCCCAAAACCAGCAGAAGGGAAAAAATAAAGATCAGAGCAGAAATCAATGATACCGAAAAAAAAAAAAAAAACCCAAAACAAACAAACAGTAGAACAGATCAATGAAACCAGAGAAACCAGAGCTGATTCTTTTAAAGAATTAACAAAATTGATAACCCCCCCAGCCAGACTGATAAGACCATGAATGAAAAAGGAGAGATCACAACCAATAATGCAGAAATACAAACAATAACAACAGAATATTATGAGCAATTACATGCCAACAAATTGGGCACTCTGGAAGAAATGGACAAATTCCTAGAAACATATAAACTACCAAAACTGAAACATGAAGACACAGAAAATCTGAACAGTAAAGAAACTGAATAACCAGTAAAGAAATTGAATCAGTAGTCAAAACTCTCCCAACAAACAAGAGTCTAGGGCTGGATGGCTTTCCAAGAGAATTCTACCAAACATTTAAAGAAGAATTAACACCTATTCTTTTGAAGATATCCCAAAAAACAGAAATGGAAGGAAAACTTCCAATCTCATTCTACAAGGCCACCATTACCTTGATTCCAAAATCAGACAAAACCCCACAAAAAAGGAAGCTACAGACTAATTTCCTGATAAACATGAATACAAAAATTCTCAACAAGATACTAGGAAACCAGATCCAACAATACATTAAAAGAACTGTTCACCAAGGTCAAGTGGAATTTATTCCTGGGATACAGGGCTGGCTCACTTTCTGAAAATCAAACAATGTGATACACCACATTAATAAAAGAAAGGATAAGAACGCTATGGTCCTCTGAATAGATGCAGAGAAAGCACCTTGACAAAATACAGCATCCTTTCTTGATAAAAACTCTCAAGAAAGTAGGGATAGAAGGATCATACCTCAAGACCATAAAAGCTATATATGAAAGACCCACTGCTAATACCATCCTCAATGGGGAAAAACTGACAAAATTCCCCCTTAAAATCAGGAATATGACAAGGATATCCACTGTCACCAGGTCTCAGCAATCAGACAACACAAAGAAATAAAAAGCATACAAACTGGCAAGAAAGAAGTCAAACGTTCACTCTTCACAGATGACATGATACTCTAGGTGGAAAACCCAAAAGACTCCACCAAAAAAACTGCTTTAACTGATCCATGAATTCAGCAAAGTCACAGAAAATAAGCTCAATGTACAGAAACTGGTTGCATTTCAACACACCAGTAATGAAGCAACAGAAAGAGAAATCAAGGAATCGATCCTATTTACAATTGCACCAAAAACCATAAAATATCTAGGAAAAAAACCTAACCAAAGAGGTGAAAAATCTATGCACTGGAAACTACAAAAAGCTTATAAAGAAACTGAAGAAGATTCCAACAGAAAAAGAAAAAAGAAAAGGAAAAACATTCCATGCTCATGGATTGGAAGAACAAATACTGTCAAAATGTCAATACGCTCAAAGCAATCTACAAATTCAATGCAATCTTTATCAAAATAACACCAGAATTCTTCACAGAGCTAGAACAAACAATCCTAAAATGTGTATGGAACCAGAAAAGACCTTGAATAGCCAAAGCAATCCTGAAAAAGGAAAGCACAGCTGGAGGCATCACAACTCTGGACTTCAAGCAGTATTACAAAGCTGTCATCATCAAGACAGTATGGTACTGGCACAGAAATGGACACTTACACCAATGGAACAGAATAGAGAACCCAGAAATGGACCCACAAATATATGGCCAACTAATCTTTGACACAGCAGGAAGGAATATCCAATGGAATAAAGACAGTCTCTTCAGCAAATGGATTTGGGGAAACTGGACAGCAACATAAGGAAAAATGAACCTAGACCACTTTCTTACACCATACACAAAAATCAATTCAAAGTAGATTAAGGACCTAAACATCAGACAGGAAGCTATCAAAATCCTAGAGGAGAAAATAGGGAACAAACTCTCTGACCTTGGTTGCAGCAATTTCTTACTTGACGTGTCTCTGGAGGCAGGGGAATAAAAAGCAAAAATGAACTATCGGGACCTCAACAGAATAAAAAGCTTCTGCACAGTGAGGGAAACAAGCAACAAAACTAAAAGGCACTGACAGAATGGGAGAAGATATTTGCAGATGGCATGTCAGATAAAGGGGTAGTATCCAAAATCTATAAAGAACTTCCCAAACTCAACACCCAAAACACAAATCCAGTGAATAAATGGGCTAATGACACACATAGACACTTTTCCAAAGAAGATACCCAGATGGCTAACAAACATCTGAAAAGAGGTTCAACATCACTCATCATCAGGGAAATACAAATCAAAAACAATGAGATATCACCTTACACCTGTCAGGATGGCTAAAATGAACAACTCAGACAACAACAGATGTTGACAAGGATACAGAGAAAGAGGAATCCTATTGCACTGTTGGTGGGAATGCAAACTGGTGCAGCCACTCTGGAAAACAGTATGAAGGCTCCTCAAAAAGTTAAAAATAGAACTACCTATGACCCAGCAATGGCACTACTAGGCTTTTATCCAAGGGATGCAGGTGTGCTGTTTCAAAGGGGCACATGTGCCTCAATGTTTATAGCAGCACTAGCAACAAGAGCCGAAGTATGGAAAGAGTCCAAATGTCCACTGATGGATGAATGGATAGAGAAGATGTGGTATATATACAAAATGGAGTATCACTCAGCAATCAAAAAGAATGAAATCTTGCCATTTGCAACTTTGTGGATAGAACTATAGGGTATTATGCTAAGTGAAATTAGAGAAAGACAAATATCATATGACCTAACTTATATGAGGACTTTAAGATACAGAACAGATAAGGGAGGGGAAGCAAAAAATAATCCAGTAACAGGGAGAGGGACAAAACATAAGAGACTCTTAAGTATGTAGAACAAACAGAGGGTTACTGAAGAGGTTGTGGGAGGGGTATGGGCAAAATGTGTAAGGGGCATTAAAAAAATCTACTCCTGAAATCACTGTAGCACTATATGCTAACTAACTAGGATGTAAATTAGAAAAATAAATTTAAAAACATACACACACACATATATACAATGGAATGTTATTTGGTGATCATAAAGAATGATATCTTGCCATTTGCAACAAGGTAGATGGAACTAGAGTGTATTATGCTAAGTGAAATAAATCATTCAGAGAAAGACAAATATCATACAATTTGTCTTTGTGGAGTTTAAGATACAAAACAGATGAACATAAGGAAAGGGAAGCAAAAATAATATAAAAACAGAGAGGGAGACCAACCATAAGAGACTCTTAAATACAGAGAACAAACTGAGGGTTGCTGGAGGGGATGTGGGTGAGGGGATGGGCTAAATGGGTGATGAGCACTGGATGCTACACGTAACTGAGGAATCACGACATTCTATTCCTGAAATCATTTTATACTATATGTTAACTACCTTGGATTTAAATTTTTTTAAAAAAAGAATATTTCCAGATCTTCCCTTCTCTGAGAATTATCTATAGTTAGCATGTTTCACCAGCTATTGATTCTCAGCTACCTAGTATTTAACAGAGGATATCTGGAAATTTAGTGTTCCATAACTGAAAATTGTATATAAACAAAATTTATTTTCAGTTGCTTTGACTTCAATCCATATTTACTTGAAGGAAGGAAGGAATAGTAGATGGGTAGATGGATGGATGGATGGATGGATGGATGAATAAATACAGGGACACATGGATGGATGAAACAGGCTTGACCACTGTACCTGTAAATATATGTATTATCTATGCTGTCTTAGTTCATGTCACTGTAACAAATTATCATAGACAGGGTGTCTTAAACAACAAACATTTCTCACTCTTCTGGAGAGAGAGGAAGTCCAAGATCAATGTGCCAGTATATCCAATGTCTGGTGAGGGTCCCAATCCTGCTTTGCAGATGGCCATCTTCCCACTGTACCCTCATATGGTAGAGAGAGAACTGGCCACCTCTCTGGTGTCCTCTTATATGGCACTGATTCATGGTTCATGAGGGCTCCACCTTCAGAACCTAACAGCCTCCCAAAGGGCCTATCACCTAATACATACTGTAATTAGGGTTTTAACACATGAATTCTGAGGGGATACCAATAGAGACCATTACTATATATAATGTAACATAATTACATATACACATAAAGCCTTTTACTCTCTTCTCAAACATTTTGGGAAAACTGAGGCTGTTTGGTAATTCATGCATCCACTCCTCATATTTTAGTACAGATGACTTTTGAACACACGGAGATTAGAGCACTGACTCCCCGTGGCAACTAAAAATCCACATAAGAATTTTGACCACCAAAACCTTTACTAATAACTTACTGTTGACCAACAGCCTTACCCATAACACAGACAGTTGATTAACATGTCTTTTGCATTTTGTATTTGTATTATATACTATATTCTTACAATAAAGTAAACTGAAAAAAAGAAAATGTTATTAAGAAGGTCATAAGGAACAAAAACTACATTACAGTATTGAATTGTAAAAAAAAAAAATCCACATATAATTGGACAAGTTCAAACTCACTGCTGTTCAAGGGCCAACCATACTTCTCGGCCTCTCTCCTATTCCTCCATTTTCCTTCATCTTGATTACCCACGCAAATACAAAAATGACTATTCACGTATTTCATCTTAGTAAAAAGGAAATACACTTTCCTTCTACTTCCCAAAGGAAAGTTCTCTGTGTGTATGTGTGTATTCACATTGGTAGAGGTTATTAAGAGGAACTGCTCAATGAGAGAGCTGTGACATTTGGGCACAGGATTCCCTTGAGAACCCCATCAGTCACTGTAACCAGAAAACAGTGACAATGAAAGGACACAGGTCTGAACCAAACTGACTCCATGACAGGTTTTAAGTTTCCCCTCTGAGCTCAAAGGCCTAAGTTTCGGTTTCCCAGAATCATTAGACAATAACAGGAAAGGGCACACATTGCTCAACAAACGACCACCCTCGCAGCGCCCAATCAGAAGCGGCCGGCTGACACACACCATTCCTAAGGACGGGCCTGGAGATGGAAACCATAGAGAGCTACCTGTTGTTTAATGCTAGACTAACCAGTTACTCACCCCACGTGGGGGTCCTTGGCCCACCCTGTAATTGGTTATTTTCAAAGAAACACTAAATGTCGTGATTGGGTCCCGCCAAAAGTAACGAACACTCTGGACAATGTGTATGCTTAGAATTGTTACTAAGGCTGTTATACGATGATGATTGGATTACTGTACCTC